>JAQGCM010000282.1:0-29243 GCA_034699705.1 Hymenaphorura dentifera | reverse complement strand
GCTATATGTAGTCTTGCTTTAGTACATACCTGAAAATATCTTGAGAAATATTATGAGTAGAACAATACTGGAGCTCAAAGGTGTTGAAAATGATCAATCAATTGAGACACACAAGAAAAGTTTGATACGACAACTTGATCGAAGACAAAGTTCTTTTTCCTTTCTGGCTATTTGTATTCCTTGGGGAATCTTATAACGAGCATATCAACTTAAGTCTCGCCATGTCATTTTTTTGGGAGGACTAGGACTTACAACTATTCTAGGGTGATGACGATGAGAATCAAACTCAACACCAGATTGGATTCTTATAATTTCAAACGTAAGATGCCAAACAAATTCAAGAATCCAATGTGACAGATGACATTGGAACATATGATAGTTTGCAAATCAACTACAAAAATTTGTAGTTATGAATCCAAAGGACGGCGGATGCTAGAATTAGAGCCGTACAATTTGAATAAAGTTAGATACCACACCCTTGCCAAAAATGTTTTTTATTGTCGATCACAATTGAAAGAGGAATTTATTGTAAAGTGTATCCTCCAAGAGGTCACCTTTGGCAAAGCTAGGGCCTTGGGAATATAATTTAGAAATATGCGTATGCCATCTTTGCGCGTGAATAAGATTAAAGTCTTCATTTTAAATCCGGCAAATTAAATTTATGGGTGACAACCAAAATTCCAAAGTTAGGAATGGAAATGTGTCTAGGATTTCTTTCTAAAGACTTTGGCTCTGACGCTAAAGTAAATTACAGTCAAATTCATGTGAGGATCAAGAAGTGTACAGCAAAATATTTGACATAATTTCAAATCTCATAAGCAGGTGTCAATTAAAATAAGACTTGTCAATTTCACTTGTAAGTGGAGCAGCAGCAGTGGAGGAGGTCGAAGAAGGAATCACATTCTTCGTAATAGGATCATCGCAATGAGAAGAATCAGAGAAGTCTTCTTGAGTAAAATATGTGCGAAGATGGTCTTAAGAGATGAAGATTTCATTCGCCGATCTAAAGCAAAAGGTCTGGATCTGAACCCCTGAGCTGCTGGCTGCTACTCGTTTTATTTTGAACCAAACTTGGGGTATCAAGTTTGCTCACGTAATAGCATTGCACTGACAGAGACGACTCTGAAGACGACTAACTTTCGCTCTTCGCCTTGTTTTTAATTCAAGTTTGGATTATTTAGACGAAAAGGGTTGGGTTTGACGGGTATTATTTCTAAGATGCAAACAAGCCCTCAATATTTAATTCTGTTCTTCGTTCCACTTCATTTAATTTGATTTCAAAATTACCCGATTTACTTTGCCTTTTGTCAAGGCTTTTGCAAAGTTTCGACAACGTAACAAGTTTCGAATGAAAGGCTTGACTCGGCTCAGGCAAATTCTTAGTTTTCTTAGTACCGTATTGTATCGCATCGTTTCTTTTATTCGATAGAATTTAGGCCAAGTCGACGACTCAATTTCAATTTGTCACCTGTCGTGCCCGAATTATACGTATACATTGAACATAAAGAAAATTGCAAGAAAATTTTCAATAATTCCACAAATTGTCATAGGTAATAGTAATATCCTTTAATTGTTTCAGTTTGCATTTGAACTTTTTCTCTTGGTTGAAAATGTCATGTCATTGTCGTGCAAAAGGTGCACACCAAAAAGACATCATCCTCGGAGAGCAGTTGCATAAGAAGTAGGAAGAGTTAGTTGATCTTTGAGTCGGTCTTTGAGACATTCAGAAGTCGAAAGGGTGAATGAGGGATGATTAAGTGTTTGGTGAACAGAGCTGGCAGAGCATAGGATTTATGCATTTATTTTATGTACACTCTTTCAGAATGACTGTGATTATGATTAGGCTTTGGAACATTGTGAGCTCCTGCCTGTTCAACCTTGCGAGGTGCCCAGTGACAATGGCAATGGCAGTGAATGTTATTTGGCAAAAATCATGCATGCAATGCATCCAACCATCCAGTCGACAACATTACAACCAAATTCGTTTGATCGAGACGAAAAAGTTCAACCACCTTGCAAAAAAAATTTTTTTTGAAGAAGATGCAAGATTTTTTACTACTGCTGTGATGCAAGATGCAATTGTGCAATACTTAGTTTGCCTAGGAGTTAGCACAGATTTCAATTTACTTTCTTATTTTATTAGCTATTCAAGTTTAAGCAATTAATTTCTAAACGAAGCAATTCTCAGCCAAGAACATTCCCAATTTGAAACAGTGGATTTAATGCATTGTAATCGTTCAAGGTAATTGCTTTCTACGTACTCGTCCGGAGAATTTGACGAGAAAACTTGACCCACAAATATTATTTTATGCCATTATTCCTCACCTTGTCCATAACGGCTCTTTTCCTTTCCTCATTTTCCGCTTCATTTGGAACTTGAAATTCATGTGTAAATGCACGTAGCCAAGGAGCAAATTCTCTCCGCACGATTTCTCGCTTAAAGACAAGTTTAAAGCCCAATATCTGTTCGATATCCAGTTTGATGAATCTTGATTATTTCCTTATTGTCGCAATGAAACTCACACAAGCATTAAGGCACCACGCAAACGCCAAGCCATATGAAAATCTGCCGAACAAAATGGATCCAGGAGCAGAAGAGTTTGTGTGACAGCATTTTCATGCTCGTCGTAATTTTTTCAATAGACTTATCGTGTATTGCATAAATTGCATTTGTTAAATTCAATGTTAGCACAAGGAGTAGAATACAAAATGTCTGGTAATGAGTTTAATGACAGGACTACCCGCTTCTTTGGAACCAACCATGGATGCATGCTTCCTTGAACACATATCGTTTGTTCAAATTTCTTTTTACAAGGTCCTCGCCAATCCCAGCCGGGATGTTGTCAAAAATATGCACCTGCAGAAAATATTCAGACTTGAAAGAATCTTCAGCGGTTGCATTATTTCGTAAATAATTCCTCCCACCACGGCTTGACAATCAATGAAAATATATCACCATCCGTGTGAGGGCTAAGGCATGTCGTAGCATTCGGTGAGTTGGTAGGGGTGTTTCTTGTGCAACTTGTGCTGCCACGTCAAAATAATTTTTAAAATTTATAATGATCGTCGACTAGAAATTTTCAATTTCCAGAATATTAATAATTGATCAGGTCCTCTAATATTACTCGTGAGCAAATGGGAATCTTTGTCAGCATGTTCCTAAAACCTCTACGTAGTACTGTGTGCTAAATTAACCCAGATCAAAGTGAAGTGTAGGTTGCGGAAGTTCAGATCTGGACCTTTACTCTCACTCACTCTCACTGAGCCAAAAGCAAAAAAAAATTCATTCAAAGCTAGGTAAGCGTAAGAAGATGGAATTTCCTTCTCATGTTCTACATATCTACACCTATCTAACATTCGTACGAAGTAAATAGTAAATTTCGGTAGTTTTACAATGCAAATCGGTTCGGTTTGGAGGAGTTGGTTCTCAAAGTCACTTAGAAAGTCCGTTCCCGTCTGTGTATAATGTCATACTCATGTTGTGTGTCACTGGGGACAATCCACATATTCTTGAGCCAGACCAGACTTCAATGCCTACAATTCTTTCTTTTCTGCTTTCTCCATGCTTTCTCCGCCTCGCCTATTCCGTATTCCCTTGTCCAACCCAACCCATCCCTGCCTGCTTGCTTGCTTTCTCCGTAGTTGGCTTTGGATTTTGAATTAAATGAAACCCTCCGACTTGGTGTTGTACGTTGTAGTTTGGTATGGACGAGAACATGTCGGGACGCTGTTTTTTGGACCTGTAACTTTCTTTTTTAGATTCAAATTCAAATTCGGTCAGATTCTGTTCTACTTTAGCAGAGTTTCAGGAGAGTACAAGGACAAGGAGCAGTGTCGTGGCATCGTGCCTGCCGTGGACATTAATAGGACTTGTCTGGATGTGATCTCCGATTCTATTGTCAGCCGGAAAGACAGGCGAAGAAAGTGTCTAAATCCCATAGTGAAATCTAATGTAATGCATTGTAATCTAGTGCCCAAAAGGTGAGACGGTCTCCACTGTAAGCATGTATTTTTCAACACAAGCGAACCACCGCTTGAATTTCCAGAAAGTAATTTATGAGACTCGTCCATGAATTTCGTTTTCTGTTTCGTGCACGACATGACTGCACGACCCACGCAATATTGCAGCAGGGTAGGGTTACAACGAATTTCGTCGGAAAACTTATGCAAGGATGATGGTGAAGTTAAGGCTAGTTTCTAAAATTGATCAAAGTTTGATGACATAAGTTATTTACAATTATGCTGAACTGCATTTGTGCAATTTCTTGAGGTTTTGTATGTTTCTCCTGATTCTGACTTGCACTTTCGCAGAGTTGAGCTGGACTAAAATTTAATTATTTGTTCTCAAAACTAATTCCACAAGAAGAAACATGAAATCGGGATAAAAAGTTGAAGGCTTGGAATTGCCTTGAGAAAGTTCAATAAATGGTATCTGGATTAAGTACAAACGTACGAGTTATTTCACTTGGATTTTTTCTATTTTCGTCCAGTAAGTATAGGTTCACCAGATCAGACAAATGCACCGCGTTTGCTTTTACTTTTAGTGCTGATTTGTGATCTTTTAGACTGATTAAGTTGGATCCGCTAAATTGGTTAGATTGGATGAACGGTTTATGATGATTGAGTTCTGATGAGAAATCAGATCTCGGTGTTTGAATTCTGACACTTGATCAAATCTGACTTATGAACCCGTAATATAAAATTCCCCTGCCTGTCCTCCCTATGCATTTGCGTATCGCATTCAAGACATGTTCACACTGATATGTAACCAAATTTTCCACAAAGGTTTTTGGAAATTTCTTCGAAATCGAAACGCGATGGGTAAGCATGTGCATCGCAATCACTTTCCAATTATTCTCATAACCTCATAAATCAAATCATCCATGCATATCCTCCGATGGTAATTTTGTCTCATAGCCGGTTTGGTTGAAACTGAAGCGATTACAGGATTGTTTTTTTCAGTGAATAGTGGAATTCAGAAAACTATATTCTGCATGCGTGAAATTCCGGACCGTCATCGGAATCTTTTGGTCTAAGTTACTCGGGACTTAGAAAAAAATTGCACACCAATATTACACTGTCCTGTTTGAAAGATTCCATTGAAGCATCTTGCACATTTGAATACTTTTGAAAGTTAGCTAATGGGTGATGCTATTCGTCAACACTTTATTATTTTAGTTGAATCCAGAAGATGCTCGTGAAAATATATTTTTCTGCGATAGCTGCAACGTTCAGATCACCAGAATAGCTCATGAAGTTATAGTTACGCTATATTTAAAAATCTATTCGAACAAAACGATCTGTTTGCTACAATTCTACTTAATTTAATTATGTACTTTTAATAAATACAGAGTGAGTTGAAAGTCAAGCCTCAGCATAAAATATTATGTATACGGTCTACAGAAAATTTGGACGATTTTGCTAAAAAATTTCTCAACTGGTCTTGACTCACAGCAAATGTGCACGGGCGAAAGAGTCGAACCCCACTCACTGCATTTGGCATTGCTTCCATTTAGAACTAATCTTGGCTGGTTGGTTTGGTGGACTTCCCTGTTATCGTTGGATAACATTGTTGAGGTGAGGTAGTAGTTGCAAAGAAGTCGTCATCGTCATGGGCATTGTTGGCCAGAAGCAAAAGGAAATTGGTTGGTACACGGGATGTTGGGAAGGTGAGGAGAAGAAGCTGAGGCACACAGTACATGCAGTCAAGAGATCCGCATCTTCATCTTCATCATCGCCTCTTGTGCAATCGGAATCCCAAGTCATCTTAACGGGGGGAAGACCAAAAAGGAAGACCCGCACTCTTCGTCGTCAGTGACTGTCTTCTCTGGGCTTGTGGGGTATAGGAAACATTTTTTGATACAAAAAGTACATTCCACTCAAGTACGTTCACCTTCATCAAACTAACTAACAAGAAGCCCAGCCAGGGAGGCAAGCAAAACGGGCTTTAATTTGCAAACTAAGTCTTCTGCTTCATGGTCTGGTCAGGTGGCAAGAATTCATTCATTCAGTCAGTCTTCAAATCTTCACCAGGAAGAAGAACTTGACCATATCTTCTCTCCAATCTCTCATCTCAAATAGCTCCTCTCGTCTTTTCAAAAAAAATTATACCCGACCAGAGTGTAATTAAAATCAAACTAATTGTTATTACCCATCCTTTCTGGAAAGCAAGTCCAGGAAATTCGGTCGTGAAAAAAAGTTCAGTTTGAGTGCTACAAGGACCGGGAAAGTGTTTGCCGGGTAATTCGTACATGGACTGTAGTTAATCGTGGTTGTCTCGAGAAAATTTGTGTCCTCTAGTCATCTTCGTCTAATTGGTGAGTCCGAGTTGGTCTCAAATTTATAATCTTTTAACGCTAATATCTAATCAGGGTCGCGAGTACTTTGGTTTATGGTTGTGAGTAAAACCGGGGAGCTTCGATGAAGGTGTGTTCCCTGGCCGGGTAGGTTCGACTTCTATTAGTGCTGAATGTGAGGATGTGCTATGAAAACTTTTAATTTCCTCTTTCCCCTACATTTATTGAGCTTAAGGTTAGGTCATGTACTTGTTGTTCGTTTCTTGTTAACCTAACCCAAGAGCTCCAGCGCTCCAGCTGCGACTCTTTCAGGAAAAGTAATGAGTCCGAATTAACCGAATGAGTTGACAGAGGTTCAGGTATATCCGAAAGATTCGGAAGACTTTCTCCAGGAGAAAGAAAGCTAGAAGATTTTGAGCAGGGGACTTGCCTTGCATTGCAATTGCTCTCCAACGCAAAACGCAATGCGTCGAGGAGTTCAACTTTCTCCATGCCCGGCACCATCACCACCACAGAAGTTTTATGATCAAGTTCCATGTGTTCATTTGATGGGAAAACTCATATTCATACACTTGTAGTTCTTGGGGTTGGTCGAGGCGTGTTCTACGTTAATCCAAACTTGTGTTTTGCTAGTCTCCAAGTCCCCGTCTGCAATTCGAATGCAAAATGAACTTTTATAACTAGGTTTTTTTTATATTTAAACTGAAATAAGTACAGCTGGTCAATGCGAAATTTAGGAAAGGTATCAAAAAATGTTTTCGAATCGTACTTATTCAATTTCATAAAAAAAATAGTGCGCAGTATGTAAATGACAAGACTACGTGTTTTCCCGGATATCTTCGCCCATTTAGCATAAAAATTGTATTAAATTCCGATCAAGGTCTAATTCTCACTCGGTGTCAATCAATGTCTAGAGATGGCAAAAAAACTTTTCAAGCTTGCTTGAGACGAACCACTCAAAAATTTAAGCATAAAAATCGCAATGTCTGGGGTGATTCTAAAATGTGCAGAAATTACTGCCAAGTGTGCAACAGATTGAAATTGATTGATCTGTGCAAAATCCATCTGCGATGTAGGAACGAACGACCAACTGGGGAAAAGAATAGGGAAGACCTGCAGCCCTGAGGGAAGCCAGCAGTGCAAGAACTGCAGCTACAATTAAATTGCAATGTGTAGAGAATGCAAAAAGTGCATGCATGTCAATTAAAGAACAGGCAGAACAACAATAGCTAATTCAGATGTTCGTCCACATAATGGTCACAACAGAACACTTTGTTCCGTTCAACAATGCAATTCTTTGCCATTGGCATCTACCCAACAATGCGCCGCTTCTATACGTCGGGCATTTACGGATTGATTGATTGCCTGGATTCTTCTGCTCAACATAACGTCCGGAAACAATACCTTAACAATTTTTGGCCACGCGCATGATTTCTGAATTTTTCTTCATATTTAAAAAGTAAAATGTAGCCTTAGATAAAAAAAAATTCGCAATGAGAAATGAGAATATTGCAAAACCCCCACTTTTCATAACTCAAAAACTGAGATAACGGTTTCTTTGGCCTCAGCAGAGGTGCAATCCTAGGTTGAATCCCTTTATCAATTGAGGCCAAAAAACCTTAGCCAATATCCCGCACCTATCTTACTAGTCTTGCATCGAAACATTCTGATAAAAATCTTGCCGTATCCTGGTCTGTGACTGTGACTGACTTTGTTTCCTGGAGAGCTGGATATTTTTATTTATATTCAGGACCGGCACGGGACCCCCCACAAAGAGATTAGCTGAGCGAATAAATAGTTTGGAATTGAACCGGGAAACTTGGTCATGCAAATTTAATTCACTGACAATGTCAAGTCAATCGTGGAGTGCAAATCTTACGTAACGATATCTTGTGTATTATTTACGATTTGGTTTGACAAGATCAGTTTCACTCCGACCCCTCCTGCACAATCATATAGAAACGGCGGTGCGAATCTTTCATGTTTGTTGAGCATGGACCATGAAGGAAGCCAAAAGTTTTTTTTTCTTGATTGTTGCAAGAAGTTACAAGTTTGCAAAGTGCAACAACCAAGCAAGGAAAAGCAAAAGTAAAGCTAGCTAGCCAGCAATTCCAATCCAAATTCCACGGCAGCAGCAGCAGGAATTTTGGCTACAGAAGGTTGATACTCTGTAAGGCGCCGAGCGTAACAATAACAAGAGTCTACACTCTTTTAAAACATGCAATAATCCATTGCACTTACTTATTCTGACACTAAAAGAAATTTTTAACACTTACTTACTCTCAAACTCTCAACTTGAATGTGTGCAATAAGCATGGAGTCCGAGTCCGGTGCAAATGCAAATCACAACAATGTGCTCCTTGCTCAAAGTACTTTGGTTGTAATAAAAGTTTGAGTGAGCGAGTGAAGTGCAGTAGCAGCCAGCAGCTCATGCTCAACAGTGTTTCTTGTAATATAAATTTTTGCCAGGGCAAGTTCATGTTCATGACTAAAAAGGAATGCGAATGCAACAAGAGGATGGAGCGGATGGATGCTGGCTAACTTTTTTATTAGCACTAAGCCAAGGCACTAACCACTTGCACTTGTGGGTTCATTCAATTGTTGCATGCACTTTACGTATACTTACTTGCATTCTTGCCAACACGCATGCATGCAACCATGCATTTTTTTATATTATTAAGATAAGCTTATTAGGTTTGCAAAAATCACCGTCACTCAAGGCATGCATGCAAGGCGTTGTTTATAATAAGTAATTTTTAATTATTTTAAGAGAATTATAGATAACAAGCCGCCACAAGCACGCAAAACCACATTTCATGAATATGACTGTCAACTTTGTCTGACAGTGAGAAAAATCTGTGTACGGAACTCAAGATTGCAATTTTTAATTGTTATATAATTTAATTACCACTAACTAGCAGCCGGTGAGAAAGGTTAGCCTCATTGCGTATCCGCATGTACATGTATGCGTTTAGTTTGGGTACAAAAAATTACTTTCCAAAGTTTGTCTTGTCTAGTTTTGGGTCTAACGGGCTGTACTTGTGCTTAAAGTTATGCAATACTTCATGAATATTGTAATTCTCAACGCTTCACAATAATAAGTAGAGACGACGAAATTTAAGAAGAAACCGCACAGCAATAATTTCCCAGGAGTGCAATTTTTTGGAATATTTCGGACAAATAAATATTATAGGCTTACAAGCTTGGGCTTGAAGTAGTTGCAGGCAGGGAGGTCGGCAATTCCTTGCTGCATTTTTGTTTGTGTCATTGCCACAAAAAGTTATTGCAATTTGCAATTGTGAGAGCCTCCGCTCCGGTCGTTTATGCATTTGCAAAATAAGACCTGCTTTCTCAGAAATCTTTAAAAATGCACTATTATTGAGTCAAAGTCCAAAATTTATTGTCGGGTATTTTTACTGTAAAAATTCAATGTGATATGCATGGTGGTGCGAGGTGGTGGTGGCAGTGACTTGGAATTATCGTAAGAAATACTTACAATGGTAGTACAGTCATAAAATTGTATTGCGTAATGCTAATGCGTGCGGATTTTTTTTTAGATAAAACGCACAGATGCTTAATTCTTTAATCTTTATTATTCAATTTCCAAGATTAATGATAAACAGAAACTTCAACTGCCAAGATCAAACTTGATGATTTAAATGAACAATCAACAAGCGGCAAAAATCCGTTTGTATTTCGTAACATTTTTGACATGTATAGAAAACATTTGAGTTGCATGACTCCAGATTGCTAATCAATACAATACTGATAAAAATGTTGTCAGGCAAGTTACTAAATGTCTTGCAAATTTAAACCAAAATTCAGGTTGAATTCCACATATAGATGATTTTGAGTTGCAATTTAGTTTTTTCCAGCTTCTTTCAAATAATGCATATGGCCTTAGCTTAAATGCTTACAGAATCAAAACTTTACCTGCAGCAAGCAGAACAACTGCATCTGAATCTGCGAGTCCTTATCTTTCACTAAATCTTCGTGTGTAGGCCTGTCTGTCGTCAGTGGTCGCCTTTTAACAACCCTTGCTTGTAAGTAATTTCTGAAAAGGAGCCATTCCACAATTTCACATAATGGGTAATGTAGACAATAATAATTCCCAGGAAAGACGACCACGCAAGGAAGTAAAATCATGACAAGAATGTCTCATCTCTTTTCATCAAAAACTGCGTGAATCCATGAACAATGATGCACTCATTTTCATTTCATTACCCTCAAGCCCAAGCCCAAGCCCAAACCTCTCAACCCTATGCAACTCATCACATTACATTTTATGAATGATTGAGTTTAAAGAGACTGACTCTTCCAACTACTTATTCTCATGCACTGGCTATTTACTCAGCCAGCAACTCTAGCAGCTCTTCCAACTCCAACTCAATTTATTCACTCGATTTCAATTCGACTTCACACATCTGCTTTCTGCTTTTCCCCTGCTAGAGCTGCTAGAGAACTAGACCAAAAAGCATTCATTCAAATTTTGAAACCACATGGAATAAATGGAAAATTGTTAGAGAAAGAAGAACCCCGTAAATCTAATCTTTCTTGGGTGAAAGTTCATCCCCGGCTCACACACACTCACAACTCACACAACCAAATTCACCAATTAACCATGCAAGCACCCAAGCCTGCCTGGCCTGGCCTAGACCCCAAGCTTTTTGTACCGTTCAGCAAATTGCATGATCATTCTGCATGCATATCAATTCCCTTCTGGTTTCCAATGCTTGGCCTGGCTGAGACTGATAAATAATTCAATTAATCTTGTGCCGTTAATGACTTGTGAGTGATTTGAATCTATCAATCAAAATCACAATGGCTTACCAGTCCAGGGCTTTAGTCGTGGTCGTGACCGTTCTGGTCTCTTCTTCTGTTGAATTTTTAATCTGTTCTTTCTTCGCCAAGCCTTGCTAGGCCAGCCAGCCACTATTTTTTAAAGTCTCCGACAAGTTTATTTTTTTTACGAGGAAGAGAGATACCGGCAGACACCCTAAGTACATGACAGCTCTGCTCGAATGCAGGACACTGACCTCCGATAATCCATGCATCCACGACTACTACTACATAGTTTGCAATTCATATCCTTATCCCTACATCCACTTTGCCAATTGGCGACCGATTGCAAATTGCAAAGTAAAGAAAAGAACTGTTAGTACGAACAAATCAAGCGGCATAACTCTGAAAAAATGGGCAAGTTGTACAGCCAGCTACCCATCCAAAAGCGAAGATTCGTAATTCGTAAATACACAAATAAGTTAATGAACAGCTAAATTGTCAAAGAGGCATCGAACTGCTTCTGCTTCTACTCATTCTTCACTTTGAACTCCATATTCGCTTTTGATGACAGAGTTTAAATTGTGTCTATAGAATTTTATGCTAATTTTTAATTTTTGTTTGTCTGTAATTTGAAGGAATCGGAGAAAAAAGATGCGGGCGGTTGGCCCAGGAAGTTTGAGTTTGAGATTGACTTCAGGACTCGGAACAAGCAGCCTTGGGTGGAGTTTCCTCTTGCTCATCTCGACACTCATCTCTTCATCTCATTCAAGTGAGTGGGCCGTATATTTTAATCAATTCGCTCCATTAAAACATTAAAAGCCTCTGCCGCTCCTTAACTTCTGAGGAAGGACAACATATTAGTACTACTCACACTCGTACTCGCACTACTCGACTCGTACACACGACGACGACAAACTTGAACATCAAAATGTGGGAGCGGTGCAATGAATTTGAGCAATTTGAGCCAGAGTCCTACCTGAGTTTGTGAGTGTGAGTCGAGTTCACCCAACACAGTACACTAGAGTACAGTATGAACTCATTGAAATTTATGTAACTTGTATTATAATATTCGTTGGTTTACTACTACTTTAGTTGAATTTTCCTGATGATGAGAGCCAAGTATGTAAGAATAAAATTCAACGCAGAGAAAGCTCGTCCGTTCACTTTCAATTTTTCATTCAGTACATGATGACATTTTCAACAATGAGTAGTTGTAGCAGCTAGCACCGTAGAAAGATGCGAATTAAATGGTTTGCGTGAGGTCACACCCATGCATAGCGTAAAATTAATGTTGTTGTCTACGGGTGACAAATGTCAAAAGTTGTCAGCTAGCTGCACACAAAACCGGGTTTGCGGGTTTTTTATTCTGGCAAAATGTTTGCCTGAGTTGGCTGAGCTTAAGGAATACATTTTTGTATCTTTGTTGGAATAAATGAGTAGATGAAGTACGGACAAAACGCATAGGCCAAACTGCCTATCTCATGACTTTTTGGTCATGTAATATCAGTTTCCAATTGCAGCAGGATTTATTTGCACTTCGCTCAGAAATTTTGTTAACTTTCTTCTTTTGCTGAAATCTTTGCAACTCAACAGGCAGGAATGTGCATGATAAGTCGCTTCCTGTCTGGGTATGGAAACATGAAAAATTTCATTTGGAATTCCCCAAAATAATCATTCCAATGAGCAAAGCATTCGACAGACGATATTAAGATAAAAAAAATTCAACTTTTTCCAAATTTGGGGAAATTCCTTGAAATACAGTCCGCTGCAATGCACCGAAATTCCGAATTCTATCCGCTTTGGATGAACTCAATTTGAAAAAGAATGAAAATGAATGCTTTTTTTTTGGTTTGGTTTGGCCAGGTCCCATCAACCGGCAGGCCGGTATCGGGGAGAATGTCTACATCACTGTCCAGAATGACACTTACGGAAATGAACAGAGAGGTAAGCCGCGTCTTCGTTTGATTGTTTCCTTGTGGCATGCGTCACTCATTATTTTGCGACAATATAATACCCGGACCCGGACTCAAATCCGGACGTAGGTTAAACATTTTTTAGAGAAAGTTCATCATTTCCACTTTAAAATTGCATTAAATTACCTCGTGCAGCAGTTTTCACTCTACTGCATGATTCATGTACTGCAATTTTTTTACTTTCTCCCACTCAATATTATTCCGATTTTTTTTAAATCACAAGTGAGCTTCTGAGTCTTCCAGAGATTAAAAAAACGAACACATCTTCAACAAGGGAAATAAATGAAAAAAAATCTGACTTGAATTTGATATTTATTTCTTATGTAGTTTGTTCGATTGAGTCGATGACATATGAGGACGGAGAGTCGATTCCAACCTCTTCACCATGTGAACATTGTGTGTGTCGTCCTCCTGGATTTGCTTGCACCATAATTAGTTGTGAGTATCGGCCGGGGTGTAAGGCGATGAAGAGATCTAACCAGTGTTGTCCGGAATATCAATGCGGTATGTTTTTGATTAAGAATTACATTACCAAATCATAATTTCAAATTTCAATTCATTTCCTCTCGTCGTCATGCTCAATCTGCAATCGGCAACAGTCTCCACTACACATTACCTGTTTTTGTTTCAAGGTGTACGTATGTAGTCTGTAGTGTAGCTGCCAGTTGTCGAGCTAATATGTAATGCATTGCATATGAGGGTGATGGTACTCGTGGCATTGGAATTCCCAATAGCTTTCTACTCGCAGTCACAATCACAACCGTCTCACTTTCCTTAGCTCTGCTCTATTCCTAACCAAATCCATGCAAATCTTATATCCACCTAATCTTGTTTTTTTTTTCAAATAAAAAATCCAGAAGAAATTCTACTAGGGCTAGTCTAGTAGATTTTCTACATTCGATTGCAAAAAAATAAAATAAATTGTATCGTGGTTGTCTAGTCGTCTACATTTGCTGAGAGTAAAATTTTCATCAATCAAAAACACGGCGAACAATACGAACGTGGCACTTGTGCAAAATAGATTGCGCTCAATTTTTACAATACTTAGGATTGGAACGTTAGGATTCTTTGTTGAATTTTTTATTTCCCATTGGAATTAAGAAACGCTGCATAAATTTACATTATTTTTTTAGAGAGAAGAGACTAACAGACAACAGACAAGAAGTAAGATAAGAAAAGAAGCTGGAGATCCGCACGAATAGTCGCTGGAACCTAGATGGAAACTTTAGATGAGCTTGTTGTACACTAGTGAGCGCATAAATTAGGACCAAGTCAAGTGACAATTAAGCTCAAATGAAATTAGCCGAGTGTCACATAAATACAACAATTAAGCTAAATAAATTTACGCATTGGTTCGGGTAAGCAGCATTTCCGTAGTGGTCCGTCGCACTCGTGGTTTAGCGTCCAGGAAATTCTATAAATTTTAGTGCGGTTCTTATTCGTGCTCTGATTCGATTTAAGGAACCTTTTAGAAATCTAATCCAATGAATAATGAAGTAAAACTTGTTTGTGCAATTGGTTAGAATTAGAGTACACTTGCAATACAAATATTCCAATGTCTGTCTCTGGTGGCACTTTAGCACTATTCGATTTCCATTTGCTCAAATCAGTTTATTTCCCAGTAGTCATGGGAGGGGAAACAATCGTTTGGTCTAGGGAGGGGTGGGACTGGGAACCTTGGAAAGTCTAGAAGAAAAATTGTACATACAATTCACCGGTACACAATTCGGTTTTCTGTGCTACGTAGACTCAGACAGGTCGTGAAGGTAGAAAATGAAAACGGGTATGTTGCAAATTCCACATGTGTTCATTTTGTGCTTACATCTTCTCCTTGCCTTGGTTGCATTAATTAGTTTGCCACTCTTGTTCATTAAATTTGGTTCCACTCGAATCCACATCCTCATAAATCGAATACATTTAAGTTGAGATGAGAGTCTTGCCACTGCACTGCCGTAGTGGCAACTGCCAACCAACCAACCCAACATAGTACATGCATTCATTTCACATTTGCATCCATCTCACTTTGTTGCAAACACAGTTGGTGATTTGTTACATGTTCACGTCTTTTTCCCTTGAACATGAACATGAACCTGAGTCTGAGTCTCAGAATTCCACAAAGTCTCTTTGCCCTGAGATTTATGAGTTTTTTAGTCCTACGACACCACAGTCAAGTCACTAAAATCCTACTATTTTCCTATTGCATTGTGGACGAGACCTGTGCTTTGCTCCGTGAATTTTGTGGTGGTACAGAAATCCCGGATTCTAAAGAATGACTGTTTTGTCCCATGTGCATATGTTTACTTTGGTGGTTTCATCAAATTCAATACAAATTCTCGATTCCAGATTTGTGCACTTTTTCCCGATTTGCAATACGTCAAAGCATTTTAAATTTCTGTGTAGAAGATTAGCAAAGTCATTTGTGTTCCGGAGGTTAAAAATTGCAAGGTATTTTTTACATGGAAAAATTTAGTTCAATTTCAATTTCATAATGAGTGCTGCTGCTGCTACAGTTTTCTGGAAACACAGAAATTGTCATCAAGAAGTTTAGTTTATTCATGATATTTCTAATCTTCTCAAACTCCAAGAGAAAATTCTAAGTGTGTCTTGAACTTGACTCAACTTCAACTTTTGAAATTGTCTTGAAATTGACTCTGAAAATCACAATTTTAATTATTTCTGTGCACAAGTCTCAAGTTGGGCAGGGCATGGAGGCTCAGATTCACATTTTCTTAACTTTCACTCCTAATTCTAGAGCAGGAACTTTTCTAAAACTTAAGCTCAGGTCCTTGAAAAGTATTTTCTGTTTCTCAGAGCGCGCTCTTCCTTCCCGGCTACATTATCATTTCTTTATTCACAGATCTGTTGAGATCCGAAGATCGGGGATTGAACCGACTCAGGAATTTCTAGAACTACTCAGCATTTCAACTAGACTAGTTTCCTAGTCAGTAAAGTGTGTTTTTTAAGTGACGATCGTAAAATGAAATCTGTAGAGGTCGAGTAAATGAGATAAATGATACGTTGTCCTTTCAGAAGCTCTGACTTCTTGAAACCATCTACGACAAATTCTCAAGGGTTCTATAACTTCGCATACTACCCATTATGACCATTATATTTTTTTTCTAATTTTTGTGTCACGGTTTCAGACCCATGTATTTGAATTGATAAGAGATGCACTTTTCCATTCTTCCTGTTGCATAATATCAAATCGTGCTTTGTTCATTTTCAAACGGACAACGGTCATGTGAACACAAAATTCTGTTGGCCCTATTCAATGCTTTGCATAAATACCATCAATCATTCCACGCACGGTAACGAGACGCACGCACAATATTTTAGTAAACAGCTAACCCAACCAGTAAGACAACGGCATTCTGGACGACCATACATGCAGTTTCTGCTAATTTTTTTTGTGTTGTCTTGTAATCCAGTCCATAGAATTGAGAATATGCGAGCCCTTTCTTCCTCGGCTCCTTCCATTGTGCATTGTATTGTAATAAAGAGTAAATCTTGAACTTGAATTCCCTTTTGTCCTCTTGATGGGAGTTTGGCTGATCGAGGCTTTTAAAATTGCTCGTCGCCGCAATACTTAATTAGCGTGGCACTGCCACTCATCTCCTAACTAATAGTACAGGACTCCTTGCTCACTTATGCAATAATGTAACGTTATGCACAAAGCACATTGCCTCAAGCAAGCAAGCTGCTTTTGAAAGAACAAAACGTTTCTTCCTTCTTACTAAGAATTGTTGTTTTGGCCACAAGGAAAAAAACGCAAGAACATCTGAGTCTTAACTCTGACCGAGTTAAATTGTCCAAGATCACGTTCATGTGATGTTTCGGGGTTTTTTGTCGACTCCCATGACCACTTCATGAATGAAATGAACTCCAAAGTACTTAGTTTGTGGTCAACCTGAAGCAGCACAAGCTATGATTTGAAAACAGCTAGCTACCCCTCCAGGCCCAGGCCATGATGAACATACATACATATACGGGAAACCAGACTCACTCCTTGATTCACTTCGCATCTTTGGAGCTATCCTTAATCAAATGATCTGTTTTCTTCGCCAGTTTCTTCTTCTAAAGCTATCAGACATTGTCCATCGGTCATTGGGATTTGATGGAAGACTCAACTACTGACTGCAATCGCAATCCTTTACTTCCGGGGTTTTCCTTCTCATGCACCAACTGCATCGTCCATTCAATTAACAGAAGTCAGTCAAGTGTTAGCCACAAGATTAGACGAGCTGACTGAGCGCTGCACTGCACTGTCTAGAGTCTTGGTCGATGCAATGGTCGCTAGTTAGAATTTTAAATTCAGCCATGTTTATTTTACAATTTAGAGTCTAGTAGCGTCTAGCCAGAATTCCTTTAAACGATTTTGCATGAGTTGAGTTGAATTGAATTACTTGGATGGCTTTGGAAAAAGTTTGTTGAGTGTTTTAGGTGAAGTTTATGTAATTGGTCTCGGATTTTATGTGACCATAAAATCAAAACATTGCCATGTACGTAAATTGATTGTCACGTCTTCACGGGGTTATTTTCTCACAGCGTGATGTGTAGAATATGTGAAAATCCGTGTCCCACTCTGCTACTTTCAGGCCGAGGATTCAAAAACTTCTTTCCTTTAAATTTACGGAATTCCTATTGAATTCTATTGTGATTTTAAATATAGGTTAGACTAACTGTCCTCACTTTTGAATTGTCTGGTCAGTTTCAATTTGTCACCCTAGCGCCATACAATTTGCATTTGGTTTGGGATCTTAGGAAAGAAAGGAATAGGAATAGGGTGCATGTGAAAATAGTTGTAAATGCATTCCAAGTTTCGAATTATTCTGCACAGCACAGTCAATTCTTTGGCCAGAGCAGAGCCAGAATGCAATTTAGCCGATGAGATTTCTTATCAAGAAATGGAGCATCATGTACACGTCTTGAGTCGAGTCTGAGCACCCTGAGAAATTTGCACTCTATCCATGCACGAATTATTGTATGTACTGGGACTCGTTTAAACTTTATCGGATTTTTTTTGCTGCTCTTAAAAACAATTTCATGACTTGGCAAATAAAGACTCAAGTGCCCTAATAAATTACATAAGAACAGTTATTCAAAGAAATTCCTCCTCGTTCCAAATCTAAACCTTCACTTATGTATTGTTTATTTACAACCGAGTCAGGCAACAAAGAAGGTATCCTTGCCATGTGCTCACGCTCCTTTCCCATGCAATTGCAAAGCAAGAGCAATTGACACTCGCTTTTGACGCTTGTTTTCCTTTTGCAATAATCTTAAATTTGTTTCGGTCATTTGTAGAATGTGAGAAAGATGGGAAAATATATCAGAATGGGGAGAAGATTCTGGATGAAAATAACCCATGTGAAGTCTGCTATTGCCAAGGCGGAGACGTCGTTTGTGCTGTCATCGATTGTTATTGGAGAAATGATTGTCAGCCACGCTATGTCGAGAATAGGTGTTGTCCTTTGTATGACCATTGTGCTCCTCCATCGGGGAACGGTAAATATTTAAATCAATTCACTCTAACTCATATAGTATTCAAAATGTAAAGAAGTGGATCAGCTGGATCATATAAAAACTTCATTTTGAACCATCTTTGTAGATATTGGACCAATTCGTCCAACACAGCGTCCACTGATTACGTCCCCGACCACTGTCGCTCCATCTATTCTATGGTTCAATCTGAGCTCTGCAGTTTATTCGACAATAGCAACAACGGAGAAACCACAACGTTTAACTAGCACAGAACTCATTCCGATTCCTGAACACCATGTAGTTCATCCTGAACAAGAAGTAGGGCACCAGAATGTCGAACAAATTCCTGAGAATCAACCGATTCCACAAGAAATTCCTCAAACGAATGTCCAACATGAATCTCAGAACATTCCTCCAGCACAAATAACTCAATCGCCGCAGTCTGAGGAAAACAAATTCCCGCAATCCATTGAATCAGAAATAATTCAATCGCCACATCCTGAATTAACTCCGTCCGTGGATTCTATTGAGTCTGTAGAACACCACCCTCCACAAATCTTAGAGTTCCCACCATCACTTCAATCACAACCGTCTGGACAACCTGATCATCAAAGTCCTGCTCAACCGGAACTGCCTGAACCTAGTTCATCTCAAGCGCCGGTACACCCAAATACAGACATTCAATCGGAAGTGCCTGTTTCGGTCCAGCCCGAAGTCGTCCAGCCAATTCACTCAACTCAACAGCCTGAAGTATCGCAACCAGTTGAGCCAGAATCAATTGAACAGAAAGTCTATCTTCATTCTGACAATCCGATCACTGTCGAATCACACGTTGTCCAACCAGAGCAATCAGTGCCTGAAACAATTCAACCGTTGTCACAACCTGAGGCAGTTCAGGTAGTCCAACCAGAAATCCTTCCACCTGTTCCTTCTGAAGTCACCGTACTCTCTGAAGTCGTTCAAGCTGAACCAGAGGAATCGCATGATTTCAACCTGACACAGAATGTACAACCTAATCAGCAGCATCAACAAGTGCATTCTGAAAACATTCACCAAGAACAACAAACTTCAGAGCAGCAAGCTGAAGTTCCAGCAGTACAAGTTGTTGCGGAAGAATCGCCACCGTTGTTAGCCCAGCCACCAAGTGATCTTGCAGATGCCCCAGAAATTGCTCCAAGTGTTGAGCCGGAAGTCGTTGCGAACGCTGAGAATAGTGGTCCAACAGCAACTATTCCAGAAGTTAGTCCAGCAGCCCAACAAGAAGTTGTTCAGGAAGCAGCCGATCATCCACCGAGTCCAGTCAGCCACGAAATCGTCCCTTTAAGCGTAAGCCAGGTTGAAGATTCATCAAACATTCTCGAAATTCCTCCTGCAGTGCTTGAATCATCAGAGCCATTAGCACCTTCTGTGGTTTCTCAAGTTAGCGACCACAGCCAATCAACAGTAACGGTGTATCCAGAAGGCGACTTTGTCACTTCGTTAAGCACGGAGACGGTATCACATGTTTCTGCAACAACAGAGCATGCTGAGGAGATATCGCCTTCGACAACTCTCTTCCAATTTCAACCATCCATTGTGGTAGTTGGAACTGTTCCTGCTCATGAACCACATCCACTTGCAGATTCAGACGTCACAGACAACAAAGACGTCCCTACTGCAGTTCCAGAACATATTACGGTTCAACCCGCCGAAGTAGAAAACGCTCCGGCTGTTGAATCAGCAGAGCCAATTGTCAATGTGCCCTCTGAGAACCCAGTAGTTGACCAGGACTCTGTCAACCCAATTGCTGACGATCAAATTCAATTGGATGCGGTGGAGCCAGAATCCCAGGTCTTCACCTCTCAAGAGGTTCCAGCTGATTTCCAAATCCACTCAATTTCTGCTCCTGAAATTTCTGTTCCTAACAATTCACAAGAAGTACCTGAGACACCGGCACCAGTAATCGTCTCATCTGAGGTAAACGTTCAATCGGAAAATCCCTCTGAAAATGCTGCATTGAATGAAGTTTCTCATCCATCGTCGCAATCAGCTGAGGCTGTACAAGTACAGCCATCCCCAGCAGTAAATGTAGAGCCAATTCACCACACAATAGTTCAAGACGAACCTCCGTTCATTCTTGTCGAAATCGACTCCCTTTTCCCTGGAGGTCAACCTAAGGTTCCTGTCAATGTCAATTTCAATGAAATCTCAGGAATTCAAGCAGATCAACCAGACGACGTTCCCAGCGAAGAGGTCACTGCAAATCCCAGCGATAATCAAAATTCACCACCGCAATCGGATGTTCAACTTCCAGAACAACCACCAGCTTTAACTGACACTCAGAATGAACAAGCCGAGCAAAATAATATTCAAGCTGACAAACAAAATGCTTTGATTGAGGAACCACAAACTTCAAATGTTGAAGTCTCCTCAGACTCAAAAGAAGGTGTGCCTGATATCATAATTTCGAACATCTTAGTCGCCAAACCAGGTGACGTTGTTGTAACTGATGTCGCTGGGGTCCCGAACATTGCTTTGGAACCACCCCAACACGACTTTAAAGAAAATCAAATTGTCCAACGACCAGAAGTAGAAGTTTCTCCAATATCCGATTACCTCCAACCACCCAAGGAAGATGAATTGACATATGAACCTGTTATTCTTTCTCATGTTAAACCGGTTGAATTTAATCTGCCAATAGTTGCTGATTCCCCGACTGAAATTCCACCAGTTCCAGCTCCAGATAACGGTGAACAACCAATCAGTAATCAAATTTCAAACGAGCCAGAAATTAATGCACCTTCAACTGTTTCTACGCCGGAAAATAGCAGTCAAACTGAGCAAGTAGCTCCAATTGAAAATCAATCCATTCATGTGCCAAATATCGAGCAGAATCCAATCTTGCAAGAAATTCTTTCAGATGAACCTGAGCAAAATACCGCAGTCCCGGACGTTCCGGTTATCGAAAATCTTACAGCTGATGTTTCCCCCGTCAGCCACGATGACGTGGAAATTCCTACCAGTCCACCTGTTGTGGTGACGAACCCACCCCAAGTGATTGCTGAAAATGTACACCAGGAGACCGCTCCTGCTGACCCCAGCATTCTTAGCGACGAAGTATCTGCAGTCTTTGACGAAAGACCTGCCGAAGTCCAGAGCACTGACCAGACAACAGTACAACCTATTATCGAAAATAGCCAAGTAAACCACAACGATCCGGCCCCTGCCGGTGTAATATCTGACGAAGCAGAGCAAGTTTTGATTGCTGACGAAATTCCCACTACACAGAAGCCTGCACAAATTGGACTTGTACAACTTGACGACGAATCTGACCAAAGTACCTTCCGACCTGAAATTCTGGCTGATGACAAAGTTGTTTTAACCGAACCATCTCCAACCGATGCACCCGATTTGAAATATCGATTGGACGTTTCCATATTCGATTCGGACGATGTTATTCGTAAACACGAAGTTCCTACCACTCTCGCTCCACTCGATGAAGCCAAAACCTCACATCCATTAACAGGGGCCAAATCCGAACCTATCGTGCCTGCTACGACGCTTCCATCCGCCGACAATGACCTTGTGTTTGACGATATCAGCCATGTTCCAGAAAATGTAGATATTGTGCAGAACGCTGACCCTGCCAAAGATGTATTAACTCACAATGTGCCACAGCAAATACGGGGCGATGCTGAACTGCAGACGACTACACTGAGACCAGACGGCAGAACTGACGACGGACCACAGACAACATTGAGCCCAGGGGGTCGTGCTGATCAAGAAACTCATGGCACAACATTAGAAGCTGGAGGAAGAGCCGACGAAGATGTGCAAACTTCAACTTTGGCATTGGGCAGGTCAGATGACGAATTTCAGAGCACTACAACCAAATCTGGAGGAAGAGCAGATGATGAAGACTCGCCAAGCACAACCCCTAAAATTGACGGACGGGCTGATGAAGATTCTGAATCACCAAGTACAACTTCCAGAATTGAAGGTAGGGCTGATGAGGAAAGCACAACAGTTCAACCTGACGATCTGGCTGATGAAAAATCTGAGCAACAAAGTACAACTGCGAAATCTGAAGGAAGAGCAGAAGAAGTTTTTGAATCTCCAAGCACAACAGTGCAACCTGATGGAAGGGCTGACCAAGAAAGCACAACTGTTCTACCGGAAGCAAGGGCTGACCAAGAAAGCACAACCTACTTACCGGAAGCTAGGGCTGACCAAGAAACCACAACTTTCGTACCGGAAGCAAGGGCCGACCACGAAAGCACAACATTCCAACCGGAAGCAAGGGCTGAACATGAAAGCACAACATTTTTACCCGACGCAAGGGCTGACCACGAAAGCACAACCTTTTTACCTGAAGCGAGGGCTGACTACGAAAGCACAACATTTCTACCAGAAGCAAGGGCTGACCAAGAAAGCACCACCGTTCAACCGGAAGCAAGAGCCGATGAAGAGTCGCACAGCACAACTGTAAAAATTGACGGCAGGGCTGATGATGAAGAAGCTCAAGCCTCAACACTCAGGGCAACTTTCGCTGAATTTAAAAAACTAGTGCCGCTTGCAGTATCGCAAGATGAACCACGCGTTCCAACCACTGATGTGAGCTACGTCGAAGTAACGACTGAAGGGCATGATCAGAATGATGAGCCTCACAGCACAGGGTATCCCCTTACCTCTGAAGAAAGAGACGATACCGTCATAATTGATCGAGAGGAAACCTTGCCAAAGTTCCGAATGCCAACAGAATTGCTCAATAAAGTCGAGCCGATTTCTGATGACATGAAACAAGAACCAGGAGGCCGATCAGACCTGACTGTCCAGCAAGACGCTGACAATGAAGTTGCAAATGCAGAAGAGACTTGGTTTTGGCGAACATTTAATCGCGTGCGAACAATGCCGCTATTCCTCCCAGCTGCCCCTTCAGCCCGAAGACCCCGCAGAAGCTTACCCGCAGAGACTGAATACATTTTTCGCGGAAAGAAAGTGATTCCTAAGAAGAAAAACGCAAAGAAGGACACTCGGACTGAAGACTTAAAGAAAGGATGGGCATTTCCTCGCTTCCTTCTCTGGTAGTCAACAACAAGAATTGCTGCTGCTGCAAAAAAAACTTTAATTTAATTGGGATGAAATTATCGGACGAGAAGAGCGAAATTAATTGACTATAACAATTAGGAAAGGTTCATTACTAATTCTATGTAAACAAAACACAAACAGAAATTTGCAATGTATTTTATAAAGTTTGGCTTCTCAAAACTTGGGGAATTTTGCAAAAGTTGTCAAAAGTTTGACGCAGAAAAAAAGGAGAAATAGTGCTTGCTATGCACGTATGATGAGTATGAATGAATGCTTTCATTTGATTTGTCGTGGAATGTGCTGCCATTTTAACTAATGATTAGTCAAGTGCGTGTGCATATATGCAAAGTAAACTCAAAAAAGTCAAGGGGTTATTATTATTATGAATTTAGTGCGCTCATGTACTTTAATATTGCTAGACTTTAGAACAATCGCTCTGTTCTAGCAATGCTTTCTGTAAAATATTTTTAACAATGCAAATAAGCTATACGTAGTTAGTGATTTTTAAAGGTTGGTTGGACAATAGGTTTTGTACTTGGACTTTTCAGCTCTTCAAGCTCAGAATTTGGAATGGCCAAATTTTTGAGCTCATTACTCGGGTGGGATGCGGTGGGACAATTTTGGGAAAACTTTAGTTTTGTGGACTACGATGTGACGGGCTTGGGACAAGGCAACGGTGACAGACATTTTAGGCTAATATTCTGCGAATTAAATATAATCAACACATACTTTGGTAAAATATTGCTGTTATAATAATAGGTCCATTTAATATTATTAGCAATAAGTGAAGTTATGGCCAAGTTGGTTCACTTCAATGTGTCATGACGTACCTTTGTACTACAGAACAGATGTGTTATGCGTCGCTTCAATGGTAATTCTTTGGTTCTACGAAATGGTCTTAATTGGTAATTTTGGGTTGGGAAGGAGAAGTAGGTGTGGTAATTTCTATAAAACCCATAATTTAGTTCGATAAGCACTTTCTTTGGAACGAAAACATTAGAATTATATATGAAAAAAAATTTGAGTCGAGTGTACTTATCATGAGTCATAATATAAAGCATGCATAGCTTTTAGAAGTGAAGTGCCGAAATGTAATTAAGAATTTATGAGTGGTTTAATTAATTGCTGCGCTAGGTGTAGCGCACCAAAAATTGATGCGTTTGTGAAATTTTATCACTAAGTGAAAGTTTGATTCGAATAAATCCAAAAATACCTTACAAAAGTTTTATTTCAATTAATTGATAACATTCTGTACATTAGGCAATGCGTCATTCATTTGTATACAAATGTGAAGCAAATTAAATCCGATCCAAAATCCTGGAAATACATAGACGACTGCTCGTTGATTTTCAAACGTCAAGATCTCAATCTCACGGATGAATAATTTAAAGGCAGGAATTTTTAACCTAAAAATATTCCACTACCAACTGCTTTCAAAATTCAGAATAACTGCCAGAGTTTTTAATTTTTTCTTTAAAGTTGTTATCTCGGAGTAGCCATTAAAGCTAATTATATCTAAAAGATCATGAACTTTTTAAGAATTAAATCACTTCATATTTGTAACAATGAGGCCTTTTGGGAGTGCAAATTCGTTGTAATTGTGATCCTTTGGTTGCTCATTTGGCACTTGAAATAATTTAAGAGAGCGACAAGAAAACTACTTTCACTTTAACTTTCCATGAATTTTAACCAGATCTGGGCAGTTTTGATCACTCATTCCGTCAGGAAGTTGCCTCCAGCTAAGTTCATTGGCTCATACGGTCGTTTTGCATTTCATAAAAATAAATGCAATCTCTCGTGAAAATTATAACCAACGAAATTAATTGCCTCGAATTATGTGCATTAAACAAAAAGGAATAATTCTTAACAAATCGCCTGGAGTCTACATCACTGCATGAGGTTTCGATTTCGAGCAAGTGCAAAACTTACAACAAATTAATTTGCACGAGAAGATGATCAGACGGATTTTGTAGGTCAACTGATTCTATGTAGAGGCGGACAAAAATCAACTTTCTCAAGGCACATAATTTGATAATCATTGCCAAGCAGTGCAGAGCAATGCAGAATTTCAGAAAATTTTGCCAAAAGATTTTTGCAACTAAATCACTTCTAGCTTAGCTAGTTCAGGACAGGAAGCATGGGCGTGTTTCACCGTAACCAGTACATCGATCACATGTTTGGCAGATCTGCCATGTTTTAGTGTTCTTATGTCGGACAAATTTAATTGTCGTGTCATGTCATAGATCTTAGGAAATGGGGAACAATAACAATGATCTGTTTTACTCACGTCAACTTCTTGTCTTGTCTTAAAGATCCCATGAGTCAGAAAGAATGAGGAAAAACGAGTTGAGATGGAATTTCGATTTCAATAGCCTAATTTTCCATTTCATTCTGACGTTCACGCATTCACATTAGCATACTTTGTGCCCTGCCATTCCGTATCATTTATGCATCGTGTAATTTTGCAAATGTAAAATTGCACTCTTCTCAGGGGCTTTCGTCTTGAGTACAAATCATGTGCTGCAGTGAAATGCACGATGCACTCGTAATTTTCCCAATCCCGTCATTCTCTTCTTATAATTACCTTTCAAAATGACAATTATGACAATTTGCCAAATGCTTGACGATCACAACTAACTCGCTTGAATTTTTACTGGACAATTAGTTAGGAATTTTTGCAATTAGTTGATAAACTTTTCTCGCACCCCGAGCACAGGGATTTCCATTTCACGTGCCTTTCGAACTAAATTGCCTCTCAAAAATCGTTTAGCTCAACTCAAGAGACCAGTCATCCTCAACCAATGGGACAGGTGAGTTACAAAAACAAAAAAACAGCAGTCATAATTTTTCTGCCTTGTCTGTCAATCATTGGAGAAAATATTCCTTATTAACGGTCCGTTCATTCCAACAGGCAGAGGCTCACGCCTAAAGGAAAGCTCTTCATAATTTATCCCGACTGTAATTTGAATCACCTTTGAATTGATTTAAACAATTAAATTAATTTCGAGTCGTTTTCATCCATCCGCTACTGCCGTGCCAAGACACGAGCTTTGGACTCAAGAGAGCAGTTTTTGATTTCTAAAAATGTCCTAACAATCACGACGTGTGTAAACTAATTGGGCGTGAAAATGCGTGCGGTCATTGCTTCCAAGTTGGCTGGCTGAGAGTAGCAGCGATATTATTATTCTTATTAGTATGGATGCGGAGCACGACTTCGTCCTTTGTAGAGATTTGAGATACATTTTTGACTGCTTCCTTACTAATTGCTTCCATTGTCTACCTAAATCAACTGAATGTCCGCTCCAAGACTCCAACCCATACAGAATTCACACTTTAGAAAGGTGCAAGTGGGTGGATACTTCGGAGTGGTCAGTAATAATTTTTCTTACACATGTTCTAAGTATTGATGAGCTGATGTCTCCAATTTGAGCCTCACATTCCCAAGGGAATCCAATTCAGCTGCTCTCTACAGCGCGTTACAGCAAATTGTTATGGTTATCTTAAGCTAATCACATACAAGTACGAACATAGGAACATACATTTTTACATTTTTAAGTACAGACTTTACGTTTGCCAGCGTACCCATCGTCGTATACATAATTGACAAATCGTGTAAGTGCTTACCTTTGTTTTTTTATCGAGGAAATATGGAAAATGGTGAAAGCTAGCGAATGGTTTGGATGGGGATGAAACAAAATACAACATAAGATGATGATGTATGGGAGTTTGAGAGAGAGATAGGCCAGAGTTGTATGACTACTAGCCAAAGATCTGATCAAAACGCATGGGAAAGAGAGTTTAGAAGTGTTGTTAAAGGAGTAGTTGCAAATATTAAGATGAAGATGAAGAGAAGAAGAAAAAAATCGGCCAAAAGTTTACTCATATATAAACCAAGTTGAGGACAGATGTTTTATAAAAATTTCACTCAGTCGCTCGTAAGGAAAGAAGTGAGATTGAAATTGAAAGTGTTAGAAAGAAAATTGAGTGATTGTTCATACCGACACCGCAGTAATAAACAGAATTATCAAGGTGGGTATCTTTTCAACAAATATATTCTGGATAAGTCAAAAAGTGACATTGTTGGACAATTTTTAAAAACGGTAGCTCGGATTCAGGTATTAAAGTTGTATTATTGTATTTTTTTTAGATGCGTCAAGCATTAGTCTGCGTAGTTTTGGCCACGATGATTGTTGGAATATTGGCCATTCCTGCACCACAATATTTGGAGGAAGCAGTCAGACAAGCACAAGCCATGCAATTGCTCCCGGCTTATGCCGTCGTCGATAAAACTGCTCCTGGAATTCAGGTTTGGAGAATACATTTTTTACTTCATTTGCGAAATCGTAAAATTTGCAACAAAAAAAACTATAGCAAGAATTCGTTGTAATATTTCGAAAAGTCAACACACTCAAATTTTATTTTATTTTAATTTTGTGCTGTACACAGGTTGCATACTTCAAATTGGGACCCCATGACAGAGTCGATCTCCAAAATGCCCTTGGCGGTGCAGTTCCTTACGACGTTGTTTCAAGCCTAGAATCTCAAGTTGATTCTATTGGAAAAGGATATTAAAAAATTAAAATTTTAGTTTTGCAAATTCAAATTTGAGGACTGTGAGAGCAACCACAAAACAATAATGGAGAATGTGAGTTCGTGCATACCATCGATGAGGAATCCAAAACTTCCACACAATATTTTTGAAGACAGAAAAATCAAAACAACAATAGCGTTACAAAATAGTATTATGTTTTTGCACAAGGATACAAGCATGGATTGTCATTTAAGACTAAATCTCAACAAAGACCCCAATGGACAAATATCTACCAAATAAACTATTTTTGTTAAAAAAACCTAATCTTCCATTTTGTCTTGTGCGTCAGATATAGTATTTCGCCACCGAAAAACTGTGTTTCTTTTTTGTAATTTGCATTTTCGATTAGAAACTGCATCAATTACCGCAAGGTAAATGCTCAGGTGTCTACTGGCATCCTCACATCCACCTTACTTTCATTGCCACATGAGTCGATAGAAAACTAATCCTAGTTGAATAGCCAGAAAAACGAATTGGAAACCAGAAGTGATCTATGTGGAATAACTGGTTTTGATGAAGTATTTGTTTGTGATTATTATGCAAGTCCACTTTCACTTTCTATATGCAAAATATCCAATTGCTCCGATTGACTGAATTGCTTTTTTTTTGGCTCTGCGCCACGTTCTACTACTTGTTGAGATGCAGGATGAAGATTGAGAATGAAATATAGTTTGGTAGGCCAGATGGAATAGAATAAACTTAATAAGATTTGAAATATACTCTCCAGTCTTTAATTTAAATTATTCCCTCGGAGGGTCATCATCCGATGCAAAACTCTTTTTCCCAAGTTCATTGGCATCAAAATGTGTAAATTTGTCCGAAAGTTGTATTTTTTAACCGAATGAAAACACAAATTGAACTCAACCTAGCTAGTTTCCCAGTTTTAACATTTGCTACTTTTGGCCATGGATGCATAAAAAGCTGTAGCCAATTTCAGAAAATTTTTTGTTAAACAGCTAAAGACATTGTTAGTGTCATATTCAAGTTTCAAGTTTCGGCTTTATTCAAGTGACAACATGGTCCATCCAATTTTAACATTAAAATCAGAATCAGCAC
>JAQGCM010000281.1:0-29248 GCA_034699705.1 Hymenaphorura dentifera | reverse complement strand
GCTTACAATTTTACAATTATCCAATCATTTCACTCTCTTTCGTGCATGCACAGTAATGCTGCTTTGCTGCATTTTATGATTATTATGATGACAATTTATGACTATGACTTTGATTGATTAGCGATTACGATTTACATTTGGTTTTTGTATGGTTTGCAAGGAAAACGCTTAAAAATAATTTTTTTCAATTTGGGTTTACTTTATGTTTTGATGTGAGCTCTCTGCGCTGTTCGGGTTTCGGTTCGGAGGTTTCAGTGGCCGGCCATGCCTTCCTTCATTCGTTTCAAAAGAATGTGTGGAATGAGACAAACAAAAGGCTAAAAACGTCGGTCATTCCCAGAATCTATTTTTTTCTATTGCTGTCATTGTGTCAAGAAGTGGACTTCGCACATTCCACTTTGTACTGATTATTCTTGTAGTATTGTATTCTAGGATTAGATTCAAGGTTTGGTATGCTCAAGAAATGTGACAAGATACATGGATGGATAGATAATTGATTTTTATTAGGTCAATCTTTTCATTAATGGTGTTTGCAACTAGAGAACCATTTCCGGACTCGATATTCCAGCCTATTCTAGGAGTCGCAGCACAGAGCACGAAAATTGAATCCTAAACTAAATGGACGAAATGAACCTTCAGATAATAATGTATTTTCTGAAAACTGAGCTAATCAAACAATTACCTCTTATCAACTAAAGTATTCGAAAACAAATTCGTGGGAAAATATAAGGTTGTTGGTTTTTTGTCATGAGTAATTTTTAGAATAATTCCTTCGCGAGAATTCAATGATACGGAGATTGATGCTATTGGTCGTGCAACATTTCTCCAGAATTAGAGACTAAAATGAAATGGAATGATAATGATAGATAATGTGAGATTTAAAATCTCAATGTAGATTTAAAATTTTTGCACCGCCTTGTTCATTTGACATTGGATTTTGGAGAGGAGATTTCATTCAACCCTGCCATCTGCCTAGCACGTGGTCATTGCATCCACTTTACCCGCTGAGCCAACTCTACTTCAAATTGTTTACTTCCACTTCCGGAAATTTGGAAGAGGTTTCCGGTTTTGTCGGTGTTCGTTTAACAATTATTCGTAGAATTAAGAAAAGTTAAGAAATGCCCATTCCATCTTCTGGAGGGGCAGTGTACAAGGGCGGAGTAGCGGCCATTCGTCTGGCTTACAAAGGATGTGCGAATCGACCTTTCTATCACATTGTCGTTCAAAATGTAAGCTTTTTAAACAATTTTAATAAAGTTGAAGTAAGGGATGGATGGTTTGTAAATGTAAGGGCTTCGTTCAAGATCGTATGCTGAATATCTCATTCTAATTATTTTGATTATTGATATTTTAATTTCAACCAGTATCGCGATGATAGAGACGACCAAGCTATTGAACAAGTCGGCACCATTGACCCTATCGCTAATGAGAAGAATCAAAAATTAGTGAGTGTCAATTTAGAACGAGTCGAACATTGGATTGGTCGAGGTGCTTATGTTACTGGCCCAGTTGCTCAAGTTTTAGGTAATCATCGTAATAAGGAAACCCGTAAATCACGGTTAAACAATTTGAAACGTTGAACGTTGAAGGAGTTCGAAGTAAATGAACAATAACAAAAATTCCAGAATTTTTGTACGATTTTTTCTTTTCGTGTAGGTCTGATGGGATTTTTTCACATTCACCCTGAAACACACATTGTTGCTTGGCAAAATCGACAAGCAGCAGCAGCCAAAGCAGAAGCTTTGGCGAAGAAAGCTGAAAATGAGGCTGGAAGTTTGCAAGCTCCATCATCGGCTGGAGAATCTGAATCCTAAGTAGTCCACAGTCAGTTCTGTTAATTAGTCAGTAGCTAGTATTTTTATACAAACTAAAGCTAACACAATTTACTTAGATGTCTTCGGACTAATAAAGACAAAAAAACGAACGTGGCTTACTGCCTCTTTGTTTCATCTTACTCATTTATTTTTACACCAATCGACAAAGTGTTTGGCTGGGCATTAAAGTTTTTACAGGAGTTTTATAAGATTACAATTTTTTACTACGAACGGTGGCGACGTAAAGATTAATTTGATAACTAGTTCATAAACTGTATTTGGTGTAGGCAAGTTATCCGTGCATGTCGAACACACTTTTGAGGGCTAGCTCTGGTTTATCGTAACCCAATTCGGCAGGGGTGCTCACGCCGAGCTCGGTCAAAGTTGGTTGAATTTCCTAGAAGACAAATCCATAATTCAAATTGGGATCGTGATGTATGAATCATCAAATTGTTTTCTTGCACTCTAACCTAATCTTTTTAAAATAGTCGATTGGACAGAAAATTAATAACGTTCAAGAATTTTAAAATCCATTTGTCCCTCTTCTGTCTCTCCTACTACCTAGCCAATTGCCAAAGACATCAACTTTTATATTTAATTACAACTTATTGGTTTTACCTGTAAAATATAAGGCCAGATGTCCTTATTGGTTTCCGCTCTCATTTGAATAGCCTCAAGCATTCGCACAGTCAGAGCGTAGTCGTTGACCCTGCGACAAGCACGTAATGCTGCGTTGATAATCTTTGGTTCAGGAACAAGATCCATACCAACCAAGTCATTGATTCCCTAAAATATAAATCAAGCCAAATATGAAAATCAGTTTCAATTCCAGCTTTCTTCAGGCACGAATGAAATTACTGTGCAAACACTGCAACTGTAAAGAAACATTGATATCATAATTAGGGTTTACATTTGGAAGACATTTTACGTAATTTTGCCTAGGAATGTAACATAGTATTTTTCAAGGGTAAGTCTTACTTTGCGGATTTCCCAGCCATCAATGTCGCTCCTGCTAAAATATGCTACGTATCGGGCGTCAAACTCATCGTCAGACTCTTGCGGCCCATGCGATGACATTCCTCGAACTCCAGTTGTAGCTAAAAATGAAACAGTTATGAAAATGTGAATTTTGCTTTTATTTTCCAAATAACACTTAACACCCAGATTCAACCAAATCGTTTGAACTAGGTCAAGATTTTCTGTGCTGCTTTTGAATTGTGATGTGATTTCCGAAGGAGAAGATAAACTAGTAGACTTCCCATTTTTAAAATACTAGTCATGATTCAAAATTGAGCAAGCAGACTTAAAAAATTCAACACCTTATGATTTGACGGCAAGGGCATGGACATTCCTTCCTTGATAGTTACTAAGGTCAAAGGTCACTTTTGCCTTCAACTTTTCGATTTAAGTGGTCTGGAAATCCTGAACCCTGAACGAATCTTTGTATTTTTAGCAGAGCGAAGCGAATTAAATTACTTAGCTAGCAATGTTTTCCTGAACAAGCGTTTTGTTCATTCTACACTTTATCCTTCTCGCGATCGCGAGCTTTTTGCTAGTTACAAGTTACAAGCTACGCTTGCTAGAACTAGAACGTTATAGAACTTCAAATCAACCAACAATTTACTAATCGAATATCGGAGACACAATTAAAAGTTAAAAATGAAACACTCAAAAGATTTTAAATAAAACTCCAGATTGGATTTTGGGTTGTGTCTGGCTTGGTTACCTTTGGAAGCAGTGACGAGGAGGTTGGGTTGTCGGAAGATTTTGAAAACATTTCGAGCAAGAACTGTAGCCATCGCGCTGCTCACTTCACGCCAAACTTGTTGATGAAAACAATTCGACCTCGCGAAGAGGTTCGCGGATCGCGATAAATTCACGAAATTCGCGAAAACTGGACGACAAAATTTACTAAATGAACACAACCCGGAGAAGAGGAGACCGAGGGCGATGGAGAAATAGTTTGTCTGCTACTTTAGACCTTGGTCACATGGTGTGTACGTTGAAACTGTCTCCGACTGCAACGCTCTCTGCTCTACTTGAGAAATTTTCTGTTTGGAAATTCATCCGACAGATGTAACAGCAGGCGGTGATCCGATAATCCGCCGATTTGCCGGAGACTTTCTGCAAACACTTACTTTTTTGTAAGAGTCTGCAGATTTTGCAGTTTTTTCTAGATGATTTTTGATATTTTACGTCTCCTATATTCACTAAACTCTTCGAAAGGCATTTTAATTATAATTCAGAATAATGCTTTCGTTCTGAAAGTATCTCGTATTTAATAGATACGGTAAGGTAATGAATCTACAGAGGATTGCAGATTAACCTAACAGAACAGATTAGCCTAAAAAACACCAAATATCTTATTCCAAAAATTCAAAAAGACGAAGTATGCTTTGCCTTTTGTGCATTTTTGGTTTTGGAATGCTTGATGTATTCGTTCAGCACTGCCTGCATATTTTAATTCCATAGTTTTGGCTGGATGTTTTCTTTCAAGAATTTTGAACTGAAATAAATTAAAAGAAAATTCGAATAATATAAAAAGTAACCCCTAAAGTGGTCTAGCCACCGCAAAACCATTTGCAATTGAAAAAAAGTTAACTCGGTATTAAAGAAGACTTTCCCCTGCCATTGTTGGCGAAAGTCCCTGCGGCTCCAGAAACCAATTTCTCTGACTCCAATAAAAATGAATAAGACTCTAAACGTCCAATAAAAAGAACTGAAGCTCAACTCTCTCCTTCACTTTATTGTATTATCTGAAGTCCGCAATTTCGAAACAATAGCCAAAATTCGGGTAACCCTCTTTGCGCTCAACTGAACCACTGGCACCTTACTAGAAATACAAGGAGCACAAAAATACAAATCATCTCCGATCAAATTCACTCCGAACCACTTGAGTCGAATAGAATATTTTATTTGCATTGTGACATTTGACATAGCATTTCTCTGATCATTTGAGGTCGGTTGAACGCATCAGTGAGAGAGAAAGAGTTCAACTCAATAAATGTTCGCAAACATTGCTAAGAGTCTTGAGATTTTGCTTGCGGTTTGTAGGAACAAGAGAGGATGGAATTGAATCGAGATTTAATAAAATAAAATGTGGTTTGTTGAGTTGTTCATTTTGTATGCTCAGGTCCCTTCCTTCTTTCATCATTTTTCATTTATTTCTTTTTCTCCTTGGCCAAAACAGAATCGTAGCAATTCGCTTCTAAATTTTATTGTTTTGCTAATGTAAATATTTGATGGTTTAGATGCTGAGCAATTTTGATTACATTCAGCAAATAAGCCTTTTTGAATGAATGATTTCCTAATATTTTATTGCAATTCGTCTCACATCATTAGCATGTAATTTAATGATTTATACATCCAATTGATACACAGATATTGCCGCAACTGCACAAATAGATGCTCGGAAAATCGTGACAGTTTTTCCAGAAATTCTGTCGGTTCCTGACATGTTCTGCCGTTCCGTCACCGAGGACGTACCGGACGGATTTGTAGTAGTTGAAGTTTCGGCAATTTCTTGAGTTGTCTCAATTTCTGTGCTGCTCTCTGATCTTGCAGTAGATGTGTCAGCTTCCCGACTCGTAGAGCTGGTGCTTTCTTCCGTCGTCGAAATCGTGGTGTCGTATTCTTTTGTCGTCAGATGAGTCGGAATTGTTGGAGTAGATTCGTCGATTGTTGTGGATGCTGCAGTGACAATATTCTCAGAAGTGGATGTTATAGAATCGGAATCAGTGATTGTTCCGGTGAATTCTGTAGGTGGCTCAAACGAAGTAGAAACGCCTTGCTTCGGTCCCACAATGATTTTATCTAAGAAGACAAAGTCCCCAGGATTCTGAGCGTGAAGTTCTACTCGAAACTACAAAAGTGAAAAGATATTGGAAAGCTAAGAAGGGATTTTAATTACAGTTTCACAAAGATGCAAAACTTACTTGGCGAACTGATGATGGAAAGTCAAAAGAAACTGAATTCCAACCCTCAACATTAAGACAGAAATGATATGAGGGCACTTCGTCATCTCCAATGAAGAGTTTAATTTCACCACCGCGGTGTGCATAGTAATTGGCCCACAAATTCGGCCCATACAATAACCCTGAATTGAATAAGTACCTTGCAACCAATGTCTCTGCTGGATCTGATGAAAAATGTTTATGTGGAAAAACCCAGACACCTTTCACACCTTCGAACTGCTTGAGGTCAAATTCTTCGGGATGAGTTAAATTTAGAAGGGCTTTGTTGATTGCACATGGTTCATCGAAATAATATAAATACTGTCGTGCAAAGTAGCTGTAAATTTGCCAAAAAGGAAAAGAGTCATTCTTTATATCAAGTACTGAACGTGTACCAGGTGATAGGGTAGTTGGATTTTGAGTTGAGCTTGTTGAGCTGGCATCGGTAATTTCGGTAGTATCGGTGAAATCAGGGGTTGATTCTGACGAGTGTGTTGTGGTAGTTGGACTCTGTGTAGCGCTTGTGGAGCTCGCATCTGTAATTTCGGCAGTATCAGTGTACTGGGTTGATTCTGAAGAGAGTGATGCGGTAGTTTGACTTTGTGTAGCTGTTGAGCTTGCAACGGTAATTTCGGTTGTATCTGTAATATCTGTGCACTGGGTTGATTCTGAAGAGGGTGATGTGCTTTTGACTTCTTCCAATGTTGTAGACTTTGACTCCGTGGAACTCTGGATTTCAACAGTCGTTACTTCCGGATTGGTCCAATTGTTTTTCCATAAAACAATTTTGTCCAAAAACACAAAGCTTCCTGTATCGTTGGCGTGAAGCTCGATTCTGAACTGAAAAGCGCGTACATCAAAAATTCATATCTAGCTTGAGTTGAAAGGGTCTCAGAAAGAGGCCAATTATACAGATAGCCACAAGCAATTGCTTGAAGCAATATTGGAGTCGAATAAATTAGTGCTATTTTCGATTGCTATTTCTTCTGGAGAATTCGAGGCAGCCATTAACCACTTAATTTCTGACTGGTTTCATTGAGGCCATGATCATTGAGCTCCGAAGTTACACAATTACTTTAAACAAAGAAAACAAATCAGTAAACGTTTTGAAAAACTAGTCCCTTACTCTCGAAGTCGCTGTTGGAAAATTCACAATTCTTGTGGTCCATCCAGAGGTTTCAGATTCCGACTCGAATTTCGCCCAAGCAAGTTGATTCCATTCAGTGGTATCATTGAATATTTTTATTTCACCTCCGTTGTAAGTGAAGTAAGTAACAGTTAGACTTCCATCGAATAACGAAAAGTCTGATTGGAAAGCTAATACTCCGATCAACGTAACATTCGGACTTTCGAATTGATCTTCGGGGAAATATTTATGAGGGAACACCCAAATACCCTTGACTCCATTGAACTGGTCAAGGTCAAATTCGTCCGGATGAGTTAAATTCAATAGGGTTTTGTTAATTACCGACGAATCATTGAAGTAATACAGGTATCCTCTATACGGAAAGCTATCAATTTTCCAGAATGGAAATGTGTCATTTTTTGTGTCTAACGTATTTGTTAGTGCAAGTTGTGGTGGAGCGTGTTGGGCGATCGCCACTGTGCATGGTGACGATGTGACAGTGGTAGATTTTGATTCAGCAAATTCGGTCGTGTCCTTCGTGGGATCCCTTGTTGTTGTAGACGTTTCAGGTGTCGGCGAAATTGTGGATGAAGGTTCCCCTTGATGGGGTCCCACGACCAACTTATCCAGGAAAACGAAATCGTCTTCGTCTGGAGCATGAAGTTCCACTCGAAACTTTGAAAATTACAATAAATGTATCATTGCAAAATTGAACAAAATCGAACCAATGTCAAAATAGAGAGAAAATTCTTTCGCTTTGCTTTGTGTAAATGCTTATGCTTAATTGAAAAGCAGAGAATTTATGGAATCGCATATTAAAGGTACTTAATATGCGATATTAAAATACCAAATTGAATTTCTTACACGTGAAACTAGTTCCGGGAAATCAACATTTGCTTCCGCCCATCCATTCCCAAATTGCTCAAGGGATGCTGCCTTGGAAGGGATTGGAGATACTACCACTTCATCATCTCCATTCCCAGTGAATAATTTGATCACACCACCTTTGTGGAGATAATATGAAATACTCAAGTTTTGGAATAATGAAAATCCGCTCTGGAACGAAAACTTAGCAAACAAAGTCTCAGCTGGTGCCCCTGTCCATGGATCATAATCAAAATGCTTGTGTGGGAAAACCCAAACGCCTTTTACTCGGCCAAACTGACCGAGGTCAAATTCTTCAGGATTAGTTAAGTTTAGAAGCGTCTTATTGATTTGGGATGGTTCTTCGAAATAATACAGATACGTTTGCCAAGGAGCGCTCTCCATTTTCCAGAGTGGAAAAGTATCATTCGATGTGTCCAACGTGACAAGCCAGTTTAACCCCGAAATGTTCTCAGTATTGCAGAAGGTCAAACACAAATTGGCAAACACAAGAACGACTAAGAAAGTTCGTTCACACTGATGAATCATTTTAAATTGCCCAACTCCAATTTAAAAAATTCAGTTTGATTAACTTTAAGGTGAAACCTTCGTAGCAATTGCAAGTGCACATGAAGTACTCGTGAGTATTTTGAAAAACTTACTGAATGACTTGATCAGACCCATCACTATTTACTAGTTTTTATTATCACATCTGCATGCATTAAATACCACATATTCAAATCCTACTAATTGGACATGTCTAGTTTAATTAATTGCTTAATTTGCAAAAATCCACACCTGGAAGCGAGAACATTTTACAGATCATGAGAACGCATTGTGTCATATGTCATGTCTAATGTCAAGTGGATAATTTATTACTTGGAATCATTATAACATTACGTGCGTTAATTTCGTCGCCTTTTTGGTCATCTGGACTTTCTGGACACGAATTATTTTGCAGAACATTCACCAGATGATGAAATTTGCTGACTTAAACAACATGAGCCTAGTGTTATTATAATTTTTTTTTCAATTTCTGAAAATGTAATTCAATGACTTCTACAAATTCATGTTTAAATTTTGTTCAACCTTGGTAAATTGTAATTATTTTTTGCAATCAATACTGTTGGCGGCACCTCCTGTGATCCTCCACCTCCCTTGAAAGTTATTAGTTAGGCAAACATTGTCGGACTTATATCAAAGGAAAGGAACACTTGAACCACGAACAGTGTTGTATTTAATTTGATTGACAACTTTTGTTAATTGGTGCAGGAGTGCACCTGAAATCTCAAGTGCTTCTGTTGAAATTAGTTTTACCACACCCACAAAATTAAAACGAAAGCCTTAGCAAGTACTGGCGAGCGCACAACAATGCTGGCGACCAGAAGCTGGTCTAATTAACTACTACTACAAGCATTACATAATAAAATATCTTTAAAATTTAATTTTTGCGTAGTAGTCCTAATTTAGGAAAGCATGTACTTTTAGCAATGCATCAACATTTAAAAGCTTCGAGGCTTCCTTTGCAAATATTTCGGAACATGATTTGGTAATATTTTTTTCAGTTTTGTGTTTTGGATTAATTAATTGCTTTTTCAAAAATGCATCCGATTTATTCGAACTAATACAATTTTATTTCGAAACCATGAACATAAGTTTGGGGAAAATCCTCCTCATTTGAGTTGGCTCAATACATAATACCAAATTGATGTAAAGGCAAAACTAAACCAAATTTCATGTGGTAAATTTTGCACAAGAACAGTTTTGCCACCAGATCTCCCATTTGCCGTTGTAGTTTCCTCAGTATGTTTTGTTACTTCCGTTGGATTTTCAGTGTTGGGTTGAGAACTTTCAAAAGTTTTCGAAGTGTCTTCCGTCCATTCGGTTTGCTCAGTTGTTCTGACATCTTGGATGGTAGTACTAGCCGGAGGTGGTTCTGTTAGTTCAGGAGTAACGGTATCATTTCTATTCGGCGAAATAGTGATTTTGTCAATGAACACGAAATCACCATCATCTTCGGCGTGAAGCTCAACTCTAAACTGCAAAAGATGAATTAATTCCGAAATCTGAAAACGCATTAATTAAAATTGCTTTTGTTCAATTAGAAATCCCAGCCAGTTCAAAACTTAGCACTAGTCGAATAAAAATAAAATTTTCTCTTTTCTCTTACTCTCGAAGTTGCCGTTGGAAAATTCACAGTTCTTGTAGCCCAGCCAGAGGTTTCAGATTCCGACTCGAATTTCGCCCAAGCAAGTTGATTCCATTCAGTGGTATCATTGAATATTTTTATTTCACCTCCGTTGTAAGTGAAGTAAGTAACAGTTAGACTTCCATCGAATAACGAAAAGTCTGATTGGAAAGCTAATACTCCGATCAAGGTATCATTCGGACTTCCGTATGGATCCTCGGGGAAATATTTATGTGGGAACACCCAAACACCCTTGACATCATTAAACTGGCCGAGGTCAAATTCGTCCGGATGAGTTAAATTCAAAAGGGTTTTGTCAATTACTGACGAACTGTCGAAGTAATGCAGGTGTCCTCTATACGAAAAGCTGTCTAATTTCCAGAAAGGAAAAGTGTCATTTCTTGTGTCCAATTTGTCCAGTTGTGATGCTGCGTTCACGTTCGCCTGAAATACGATACTTGCAGAAAGAAGGCTGAAGTAAAATTTCATTTTGAAATTTTTGATTTTTCGTGATGTAGAAGTGGTCAAAATCAAACCCGGACATAAAAGGTCCCAGTAAGCGCAACGATTCGTACACCCTGAATCCGTTCAAATGAAATTCTTTTGGGGAGTTTGAAACCTTTCTGTGTTTATCGCTGACAATGTATCAAGCTTTACGTAATATTTTTAATTAGCTAAGAGAGTGCATGTATTTATGATGAATCCGCTGAGCTAGCACAAATTATTTGCAGACAAGGCTTTGGCGGTTTTCACCATTAAGTTGCAGGTGTAGATTTAATTGGGCACAATCGTCACCTCTCACCTGAACGGCACCTGCTCTTCATTCCATTTTGATCGAGATCTAGTCTAGACATTACAATTACACCTAAAGTTCTATACTATGCTGCCTCTCAAAATATTATTTTTAAACATCAAGTCGAATTATTCGATTTAATTGCGTATCAATTGCAGACCAATTGCTTTTAAATCTTGAAGAGATTTGGACAAACAGCTTAGTGTTGGGGATTTGTACTTGCAATGAATTTTGCAGAGAAAGTTTTTTATGTTTTCGTCATAATAAAGCAAAGCCTTTTACACCCACGGCGGTATTCGTGCATGATTCCTAGTAAATAAATGGAAATAATATCAGCTGGGATTGTGTGAATAAATTCACACGCCGACTCCACAAATAAAAATGTTAATTGTAGCGCTTTGACAGTGTCGGCGTTCATCAAATGATCATTTTAATAGACTGAAGTGCCCAATAAACATTGTATCAAATTTGAAGTTGATTTCGGAATTGATTGGCATTTTGCATTCTCCAATGCAGTGAGATCAGAAATGTTGTGCTGTGTAAGCGTACGTTTGCTTTTCAACGATCTCACATTGTATAGCTTCAAACTAATATGAACTTTTTTCAAACGAAGATGCACTGAAACCGCACAAACCACAATTTTATCAATATTTGATTGAAATAAAATATGTTTTATTCAAAATTTATATACACATAAATCATTACACAAATATTTTTGCAAAAATGTGAACTGAATTATGAGTTAACGATTGGAAGTCTTTCGAACTAACAAATACAAATATTCAAGCTCACAAAGTTGACTCTACACAATTTTCCCTTTCTTGCATTTCCTAAATTGTACATCGACACAGCAATAAAATTATAAATTACAAATTCAGCTTTGTTGGTCTATCATCAACAATCGAAAGTTTCGCTTTTTCACGCAGGAACATTATGCTTTCTTGACGACTACTGCATTTGTTCTCAACATCCGAATTACTTTTTGTTGTAAAGTCGATTGCTTTTGCTACTGGAGAAGTTCTCGGTGAAGAATGGCCTGAGGGAGGAGAATCACTTGACCTTGACTTTGGGCTAAGATTTTCAGAAGTTGGCCTAGAGAGGTCGAATGGAAATCCTGAAGTAGCTTGAGACGGTGATCCGTACTCACTAAAAAATTTCGGACTCCAAGAAAATCTGGGAAGTTCCGGAATGGATGATTGGGAATTTGTTGAATGAAATTGAGCTAATTGAGGGAATGTTGATTGAAGGAGGGCTGCATGGGCAGGAGAATAAAGAGCACTGTGTGGAAGGGGTAGAGGGAGGCCCAAATGAGCACTCCAAAGGAGTTCGTTTATCCCCAGATGAGGATAATTATTTTGGTATTGGTGAAAATGTCCTAAACTTCCAGATTCGGGTGAGGAAAAAGGTGAGAGGTGACCTGAAAGTCGGGGTAAAGGGCTTCCAGTAATATCTGAATCTCGAAGTGCACCGCCGATACCTTTCTCCCGCTTTCTCCACTTTGCTCGACGATTTTGAAACCACACCTGGAATTGACACAAAAAAAATTGGGTGTGAATTTTACAAAAATCTCTTTGCTCTGAGTGCGGTGCGGATATTCAAATTAAATGAGAACGGATGTTCCATTTTCAAAGGCCAGCAGATGTTTGGTAAACTGTGGCCGATTTTTGAGGACAAATGTCAACTCAAGCATTTTCGATGCAAACGTCTGACTATTATTATTGTTACTTTGAAACTGAACCGGTGGTGCAAGGCCCAAAACCTTAGGAGTCGGGGATATGATTACAAAGCAGATATATTATATTAGAAAATGAGGTTTTGGTTTTATATTGATCGGTTTGTTTTTCTAAGATTATCTCCTGTCCGGATCAACTGGCTACACACATGAAAATCTCAATCGGTCGTATCAAGTGTCAATGAGCTTAAGGAATTAAGCCGTACCGGTTCTCGTGGTTTTGCCCATATTATTATTGAGCCAGCCAGCTCTGCATAAAGCAAAGTAGCTACTAGCTAGGGCTCACATTATTGTTGCTTATCTTGGTGTCACGTCCTCTCTCAAGTTACGCTCCTATCCAGCCAGACAACCCGAAGGACAATAAAATGTGATCTGTTTGAGAACCCAATAAGCTAGCAAAGTAACAAATGGAGACTGACGACGCGACGGACTTCTAGTTTCCCCTCCAAGCCTATCTGATACAATTTATTATTATCGTTTTCAAGTACCCAGCCCCCTTTGCATTGTTAACTTTCTTTTCGGCTCTGCCTAAAGTTTTCCATTGTTGTAGCTGGTATTGTAAGAATTGTCGGGCTTCTGTGTAGTTTGTTCCGCCTTGTTATTAAGTCATATTAAGTATTTTAATACGTTAGGCTCTTTCATGAAATCTGATTTCATTATTGTCGATTTAGTTTGATTTCTCATGATTTTAGTAATCGTTTTTTTTTGTCAGCAGAATTTTCCAAGTTAGCATACTATGACAAGCCCAAGACTGACGATTGAATTGGCCAGTTTTAGAATCTTCCATTGTACTGCAAAATTCTAGACTTCCAAAATGACAAATTTGGAAGCTGGTGATTCAGAAACTCCAGCTAGGAACGACTTTGTGCGAGTGAAGTAGGGGCACTCATGCCCTGTAGGTTTGCAATTTGCAATGCAACCTCTGCTAGTTCGGCTTGGCTTCTAGAAGTGGCAGTGAGCAAATGTAATGTTAAGTTAAGTGGATAATGCCTGGTGCCACTGGAAAGCTGTGTCCGGAAATGAATATTGCCCGTGATTTTGGGTAGATTTGCACACTCACAAGACTACTACTTAACTCCAGTCGCAAGTTCCAGTCAATTGAACCAATACAAATGGAACTGTTAGGTAGAAGCTGTTAGCTCTATAATTATACCCATTTACCTCAATTACCTAGTCATGCATTGCATCATTCTCTCCATAGTAGTGCATCAAGTAGCTACTACTATTTGGTTAAAGGGAAATTGTGTGAAAATGAAATTGGGGAAGAGCTGAGGGAAAGTGGAGACAGTAATTTAGATCCATTTAGAATTTAGACTCGAGAGTGCCTCGAGTGTTTTCTCCCTAATTGTCTCTCATTGTTCCTTTCCCTCGTCCACAAATGCAAAAACAAGCTCTGCTTTTCCATTGAATTGAATTGCATTGCGTTGTATTCTACCCTACCCTAGCCGAAAATCCATTCAGTTTTGTAGTAACTTCACTTGCGTACAAGTTGGGAAGGCTTTCTTTTTTTATTTATTTTTTACGATTCGGTGAATGCTATAACAGACATAATCGGAGGAAAACGATTGTTTTGTACGTTTATTGCCACTTATATTCATTAGTCATGAATCAATGAACTTGAGTCCGTATTATTACTACGGGGTCAGGTGGATAAGCCTAAAAATGTCTGGAATAGTCCAAAAAATTTTAGCAATTAGTTATTGAAACTTAATGAAATTATTGATTAAAAGCAAAATATAAGTTGCAATTTGCAATACACCAGAAGGGTTCCACCCAGGTATTCCACTAATTTTTATTCTTTTCAATTTAACGATTGCAATTTGGCAGGACGTAAAGCTCTTGTTTTGCAGCAGGCTGTATTGTACAATTAGATATATTGCATGCGCTGCAAAGGCTCCAATTTGATTTGTCCAAATAAAAAACTCTTCATTCCATCATAAAGATTCCTATTCATCTAAATTTCATTAAGGGACTCAACGATGCGAGGCAAGGAACGAGGCTTTTGGTAGAAGTACAATACAATAGCTTGAAATTAAAAAAAGAAAAAGAATAGACCAAAGGAATATTTTGAAATTACAAATGCGCTCCATTTAATTCAAAGTATTGGAGTGCCACGCTAGAGTCCCTAATTCATTCAAAATTCAAATTGCATACTGCATTGCATACTCAAATTGCATACTCATGATCCTTAATATAAAGCATCTGCACTTCAGGGTGGCTCGGAATTTTTAAGTGCCTTGAATTAGATCTCTCCTATCTTACTTTGCTTACAAATTGCAGGTGATTAGTACGACTCGTCAGATTCAGAACAGATACACCTTTGGCATTCGCTGCAGAGCAGAGGCAGATCAAATATCTCCAGATAATTATTATGCAATTCAAATTGGGAAAAAAGATCAAACTCTGGTTGAAAAAATTCTCATTGAATTCATTTAAAGATAAAAGATTTTTGACGAAGATATGAACTCGAATGCTTCAGTTCATCTCAAAGAGAATTTTTTTGACAAGAACTTTCATTGCTCTCCTGAATCATCCTCCGAACGATGGGATGATGACAAAGTTAAGGATGTCACATCACACAGACACAGCATGCATAGTCGCTCGGAAGTTCTATTCAAAAGAATAATGGACACATTTTCCCTCCTTATTTATCCTCAGATAATGATCAGAAGTTAGAGTGGTGGTAATTTAAAGAAATGGAAACGTAGAGGCAGGCAGATAGGCAGGGCTGAAATTTCTGAACTGAAAAATCTCAAAGTGAGAGATTAGGCAGTTCAGAAGACAGAAAGTGAAAGATGAGAGGAGTTCTCTTTGGAAAAATCAGAGCAATGAGCAATGAAGTGCTTGCAGCTTGTGTATGTGCGGAGATTATTATCCTAAAATTTTAGCTTGCCGCCAGGTTTTTTTTCTGCTTCTTTTCATCATCCTATTTACTTACGAAGTTAAAAAGTGAAGACTCATTTCTTATGATTAGTCAGACAGAAAATAATTGAGACTTTCGGAGAGATTGAGCTTTTGAAGGCTTTAGGAAAATAAAAATTCTGTAAAGTCTACTTAATTAGGCGAATTTGGAAGGAGTGTAGAATCCGGCAGACTAAAGAATTGTGGGATGAACAGCTAAATGAAGTGCTGAGATCCTAATTAAAAATTTCTTTGCAATTTACTCTAGAAGATATCAGAGAAAACGAGACGTCCTGAGAATCTGAACTTAATTTTTAATTGTTAAGATACCATCTCATTTGAATCCCTTGATTTCATTGTTGTGTGGCGATCATGGTTCAAAATATGGGCGTAACGCAAATAAAACATTTCAAAGTACACACCTGAACACGAGCTTCACTCAAATCGAGGTTCCTCGCTAAATCATCCCGAGTGAACACGTCCGGGTACTGAGTTTTCTCAAAAGCTCTCTCAAGTTGATGTAATTGATAGGTGGTGAAAGTAGTTCGACTACGTCTGAGCTTCCTCGGCTCTTTTTGATTGTTGTCATCTTCATCCCCATTATGACTTCCGCCAGCGATCATTTCCTTATCAGATCCAGACTCTCCTCCACCATCCCCGATTTCGTCATCGTCCAATGAAAGGGTTCGTCTAGGCTCTTCTTCAGTTTCACCGTTTTCACTTCCGGAAGAACTTGAGTGGACCATTGCACGAAAGTCCATAAGTTCGTTACAAGACTATTCAGAAAAATATGGAACAAGGCAAATTTAATAAAAATCTGCCATAATCTCAGAAACTTTTGTAAGCGATACACATATAAGATTTTGATGAACTTACATTCACATTTATTGAAGAAACTGAGGAAGAAAGTTTGTGATGATGGGTCGGGTCAATCATGCCTGAAAAGAAACAGTCCGGATTTTTTAGCAATGAACAATACCGTAAGGCAACATTTTGCACATTTAAAATTTTAGTTACTGGCATGCAAATAACCAGATTTGGCAGGTTTGGGACAACTCAGGGCGAGTTAATTCTTAACGTAACTTTTGTCAAAGCCATTCGTGAAATTCGTGCTCATCGTAATTCTGAATTAAGTAACTGCAATAACGCAGCTTTGCAATTACCCGTGGGATACGTGTATCTCCTCCCCACTTTCACTTTCCCAAATTTTTTCATCAAAGCCAAAGAACAAATTCAAATGATAACAGTTTCCCATGACAAATCAGTGTTGGCTGCTGCGGCAGTATTAATTGTTCTATTTGGAAGAACTGTCGTCATATCATGACGACTTTATTTTGTCATTCGTAGTAGTTTTGCCTTTAAACATTGTCAACCCAAGTCCCAGTCCAACTTGGTGATAATGCCCCCCGCGTATATTTACTTTGGAATCATAGCCTGAAACTTGTAGAGTAGATCAGAAGAGGATTTAATTAGAGATCTTGTATGAAGTCGGCACACCGTTTAAGCACGTGCCACAATAAAATATCCATTCACTCGAATTTTCATGATACGAATGAACGAATGACTCACTCCAAGCACTCTTCTCACAAAATTAAGTTTGTTGGGAGTTCTGTGCCTGCCTGCCTGTCTGCCTTACTCTTTAAATATCGGTCGGTCGTGTTATGTGAGTTATGACCATTGTCCTCCAGCAAAGCAAAGCATACAAAATGAGTAATAATTAAATGATCAGGACGAGGAGTGAGTTACATTACAATTTACAACTTGATTTAGTGTCAAGTTTCATAAAAGTCTGAATGTTTACTCATAACGCAATGCACGCGCCACGCGACGCGTGATCAAGAAATGCAATAATATTAATACTCTTTTGTCTAAAAATGATTTGGGACAAGTCTGGATTTTTTTCACATGAAATTCGGCGCATTCTGCATTTTAATTTTGCCTACATTCGCATAGTGTTGATTTGTTCTCGGCAAAGTTCTACTCAAACTCAGTCCTGCGTTTGTAATTAAAGACAATTATTGTTTAAATAAATTGTAAAAATTTAGTTCTGGTCCCCGCAAATCGAATAGCGTACAAAATTATGAGTAATTACTAAAATGATTTTAAAAAAGACCACATGATGGGAAAATCAGCACTACATTGACAAAAAAGGCGACCCAAAGACCTAATCACATCGATTTGATTGTTGTCAGAACCAAGCTTTTACGGTTTAATCCTTTCGGTTCCCATGAAGGCCTTGAAAACAGGCCGGAAAGAGGGGGACTGAGAGGGAAGTTCATTAGCATAATTAATCATATTATCACAATGAAGGAAACCAACAAAATGTGTACGCTATGCTTGCTTGCCGCGCGACGCGGGGGAACCAATGTTCCGGTCAATTTGCTCAAAAAACGGATGCAATTTCATAACAATGTAATGCATTTCAACCCTGAACTTGAATCCAATGTGTGATTGTGTGTAGCTTTTGTTGGAAAACTTCATAGTGGTAGCGCAACGGTAACTCGTCGATTAGTCAACACACGGGCTCCCAAAATACTAATCGATACCCCGAATCCTGAACATAAGGATCCCATTCGTTGACCATAAATTAAATTAATGCCATCAATAGTTTGTTACACGCACATGAAGTATTAATTTAGTTAAGCAATCGTGAAATTATGAGCTCAATGCCTCTGCGTGTATTTCGTAACGCAGTTCGTAGTTCTCTTGAGTCTGGACGTGAATGATAAAGGGATGGCTAAACTTTGGTCCAACTTTTTTGGGACCCTTCATTTGTAACTGCAGATGTTTGAGGGGACTGCCTGCCAGTGCTGTAAAGATCATATGCGTGCAGTTTGCAGTGTACGAGAATAATGGGTGTAATTATCCAAAAAATCACCCTGGGAAACTATATGATTCCTCACGATTTCTAATGGACCTCATGCACGGAGTCTCCCCCGTAACGAACTGTTCCTGTCGTTTACATTTCAGCAGAATGCAATACCCGGATTTTGATAAGCATGAAGAAGGATTAAATCGCGGCTAAACTAAATTTTGGTCTAATTCTGGATTTTTTGTACCAGAGAATACAGAAAAACGCAAAGATATTCATTTCTTACCTTTGCGAAGATGAGCAGCCCCTGTGGCCAGAAGTTTGTCAATACTTGAGTATACCGATGGACGTCTCAAACTTGTCAAGGAATTATTGAGTCCTGCGTTGGAATTCGGAGTGATGAGTGACTTACTCATGATTAAGTCGTTGAGTCAGCCCTTTATATTGACTTCACAAATTCGGTTATCTGAGAAAGTAATTTTACATTTTATTGTTAGAAATTGTTGTGCAAACATGTAGTGTAGTGTATTGTATATTTTTACTTTTGCGATAATAAATATTTTATACATTTGGCCGGCCTAACCAATTCATCATTTATTGAGTCAGAGGAGTCTTGATTAATTTTATCAAGTGACAAATTCAATGTGGACAAACTTATGTATGGACTTTCTGCAGGTCCATTTGTTTGAACGTTGTCAGACAATGAAGTTAAACGTTATGTAAGAGCCAGTCTCGGCTAAATTTATTTATTTACATTTCCATGATTGTATTATTTGCAGCAATCAGTTCAAGTTTCACAAATGTGAATGAACTCAAAAAGTAAACTCTATTACATAATAGAGCATAGCTTTAATCGAGCCGCTAATCTGAAATCTCACATTCCATTCTTATTGCAGAATGTAATTCTGACAAATTCGCAAATTGCAATTATTGACTCAATTCAACTTCCTATTACGATAACAATATTATACAAGAAATAAAAAATGCTCAAAATAAGTATGCCCAATTCTTCAGAAAAAGTAAATGATAAGCCTCGAAAATTAATAAAAACCAACCTGTTTCAATGTTGTTTTTGTTGCGTGGATCGTCTGCCACTGCCGAATGTTTGGATTAATTTTGAAGTTGAAGCAAACTCTTCTTCTGTAAACTGTCACAAATCTCTGCAGCTTGCTCAAGTAAATATTCCGAAGATTTTTTAGACTTCTGAACGAAGGAAGGGTCAATGAATCCCAGCAGAGCAAATCACAGCAAATACGCAAATCTAGTTAGTTAATAAGTCCGCAAGTCTACGTATGTATTGCGTGTGATTCTTTCACCCGGCCCGGCCAAGCTAAACTAAATATTGACACAGAGAAGAATACACCAAAAAAGTATGTGTAAGAGATGAACTTATGCGGGTAACTTTTTAGAGCTTATCTTTGTTATTGCTCGAGCAATATGTTCTTTCAACCTTTGGTGTGAAGATTCACACTTTATGCTAAACAAGTGCCGCACAACAATGAAACAGCCAAATTAATATTTTTATTGCTCAAGTCAACAATACGAAGGTAAAGAAGATGAACGTGAGAATATGTACGTATAATATATGCAAAACGTTTGGATCAGCTCAAATCAGACAAGTTTGAGTATCTAATTGTTGAACCAACCAACCAGTTTGACATTGGAGTGACTACTGAACATGTAGAAAAGTTTTCCCACCCCTGTTATCCGTCCAGGAGATCTATTTCGGATTCATTTCCAAGTTCGTATCGTGCCAGTGTACAATATTTTGGGGTCTCAGAATACTACACATTTTGCATCGTCTGGATAGAAGATAATAATTAGTGTAGGTAGTTAGCTCGTTAGACTAATCATAGAACCCCTGAAGGGAGTCCTCGGATGCGAATGCGACGACTTTTTCAGGGGATTGCCCCCCTGCGGTCTTTCCAATCCGGCTAAAGATTCCCTCCCGTCTCTTCTCTCGAAATCCAATCCTGAGGACTCAGGACTCGACACTGAGGCTCCAATTGGACTTTCAAATCGTTCGTTCGTGGTGGCGGTACCTGTATTACCCGCATTATATTTGTTGTTACCCGAATCCCAACTCTTCATGTCATGTTGTTCATGAGTGAGTCTGATCCAAAAGTACATGAAATTTATATTATATGACGATGATGTGATATTCATCCCTCCCTTTTCAATTCGAGGAGATGACACGATTTTTGGAGGGCTCATTTCATTTCTATTTGCTTTAAAAGTGTAAGCCTTTTTGAATTGAATTTCCTCTTGAGATACTTCATAAAATAGTCACTATATTGCTGCTCCGTCGTCGCTCAAATGAATTTGAATAGAAAGATTCACTGCACAGTTAAGTTACTCCTGGTAGTTAAGCACAGAACGTTATACAATTGTACCGGGAGTTTTTTAACAAATTGTCACTAATACGGGGACAAGGTATGACGATCCGGAGCAGGAATTGGATTTAACAATACAAAGCACCTTTGGGTAGTAGTTTGGTTCCGCTACTTTAGTTGAAAAACATTGTACTGCTAATGCCCGGGTGGAAGAATTGAATGAAGCTGGAATTAAAAAATGCAAAGAATTTTTAAGGGTTTTTGAGGAGCATTTTTCGAGGCAGCAATTGGATTTGGTCTGTTGATTTGGCCTGATGGCCGATGGCTACATTCTAGTGCAAGGAATTATGTTAACAACATGCATTGTGAATGCATTCTGTGGCAATTATTGCAAACTTTTTGGAACACTTTAAGCTCTAAATTTTTAAGTTTCATTTTAAAGTGCAAAATACCTGCACTGTGCAATAGGATTGACACTTTCTTTTTAAATTTCATTATTACCTCGCGACAAGACCATTTTCTTTGCATTTAAAAATAATTAAGCGAGTTATTATTCAAAACGCTTTAATTTTTTGAGGTGTTGACAGCTTGAGCTGGTAGACAAAATATGTAGCATTGAAAACTGGTCAACAGTCATCCCCTTCTTGGTGTTCAAATTTTCTAAATGCTTTGACATTGAATGACACCATGACGGATTTCTCCATCAAAACTTGAATAGAACACTTAACTCTAAACCTAACCGAGCTACTAGATTATAACTTAAATAGTGATTTGAGTTTTGGAAGGGAGCAGGCGACGACAACACGATAGTTTTTCAATATTAGACTGCAACAGAACAGTAGAAAAAGGGCTGCCAAAGTCTGAGCCATCAGAATGAGATTAGAGATTTTTATCTGTATCATTGTCGAGCAGGTTAGAAAAATCAAGACTATGGTAGCAAGAAAACGCTTTTACGACTTAAAAATGAGCCCCTCGTCACCACCTGTCAAAGAATAGGAAAGGGTTTTGCGCAAATACTTAGGAGTAATTAAGCTCTTTTGACACTCTTAATTGAGTTTACACTTTCAATCCAGGATGTGCAAAAATGTAACCATTCGATTTGTAACCTATTATTTTGACCAATAAACGCACTTTAATAATAATAATACATAGGTTGAAAAATATTTTTGGATATTTTTTAAACTAAAAAGTTGATAGGGCTATTCATTTTTTGAACAGTTTTAAGTCAAGGTGAAATCGTGTCTATCTTAAGTCGTAAGTATTCCAGTTACGAAATCTGTTTTAAATAGAGATGAAGAAATTTTAAAAATTGTGCGACTGAATACAATCAAATTTTAGAAGAATAAAATCGTAGGTTTGCCAATGCAATAAGTCGAGCGCATGTTCTCCCGTTTACACAGCTTTGAGTGGAACGAATTGAAACCTCGCCAAAGAAGCCATAATGATGTCCGAAGAACCGAAGCCCAAAGATTCCCCGTGGTTTTCAACGAATGGAATTTCTTTTTTAGAAAAGGGGAAAGAGAACTGAATTTGAGTTTTGACAGAGACTCCTGTCTTGACTATTCAGGAAGTCGTCGTCGACGGACCAGATTTACTTTTTTCCTTCTCTTTCTCTGATCGAATCGAATATGGCGACAAGACATCGCCGTCGTCTTTCATTTTTTTGCAGGGTTCTTGCTTGCGTTACAAGGAGCAGGGAGAGAAAAGAAATTGGATAAGTGACTCTCTCAAGTCTGTATTCATTTTTGCCCAGCGGGGCTCATGACTGACTGGACCTTCGACTTTCACTCAAGCCAACTTTCCTAACAATTTTCTTCTTCCCAATTGTTAGAAAGGAAAACTCACTCAGGACGACTACTACTTTTTCCGACTTTCTTTGACTTTCAATGATTTGATTGAAGCCTTCGTAATCTCTGGATTATTGATTTAAGTCTGGTCTGACGTTAACTGAGTGTTTTCCAGAATTTTGGATACCTGGGTAAGACATTTTGTGACAACATGCTCTCATGGTATTTGACACTTATTCGTTCTCTTACAAATTTTGGCATTAACCGCTTGCAATTGATTCAAAGACCGAATCCAAAAAATAGCCTTGAATTGAAATAACCATTTTAATAAAAATTAATATAAACAGAATGGAGGGGTACTTCAAATCGACGGCCACGGGAGCCCTAGCTGGGACACTGGGCTGCTAAGTTCGACTTAACTTCTAAGGGTCTACAGATTGAGGAGTGACCCTGAGAGGTGCCCTAGCGTAAGAAAATATTATGTCCACCTTTACACTTAATGGACATTTTACTTCCATATTACACGGTTCATTTCACACCAAGAAAAGGCCAGGCTGTTGGAAAAAGTGTTTGATTGAATGAATCGAGTGTCTCCGTAACGAGTATTCACACACCATCCAACGCACCACCCTCGCGAAGGACCAGATCTTGGGTTCTCCAGCCTGCCAAAGTACCCCATTGTTCAGGAAATCTTTGTTGGTAGGGCTGAGCTGAGCTGAACGGGACCAAGAAGATCTTTTTCTTGTAGTCTTTATGTAGGCAGGCACCTATAATTTAACGCTTGAGAACTCATCTAAGCCCTTCTAAGTGTCCCCGTGTCGAGTGTTTCTTCTTCAAGTGCTAATCAAGTGTAAAAAAATAAGGAAATGTCGCGTCCTAAATCCTCCTTTGTATGCTCAGTAATGGCCCTGTCACACAAACGCGGGGGACCCTTGAAAGCCTTGCCCCAAAGATTCAATGAAGACTGCAGTAGCCTTTTCCTTTGGTGTTTCTGTTGGGCTGACTGACATCCATTAATTTAAGTGATGAGCCAAGCCAAGCCAAACTAACTGACGGTGAGCCGAAGGTAGACTTAAGACTAAGGCTAAAGGCTAGCCAAGGGTACTCTGTTCGCGGTTGAGTGGTGTCAATTTGGACACTTCCAAATAAAATTTGAGGACGAGGTGACGAATTACTATATCTGGAAACATTTGAAACATTATTTTTGTTTTTTTCTTCTGCAATGAAATTCTGCAACAAATTTAAATAATTTATCGAGAGAGCCTTGATTTTGTAATATTCATCAGGGTCTTCTTCAAAGTCATAAATCAATCTCAAATTTTTATTTGAAAATGAACAGCAATAGTGTTTCTGAAATGTTTCTGTAATAAAACTGAGCTCGAGGGAATAATATTTCAGAAAAACAAAATTCAGCACAATTTATGAAATTCCGGAAAATATTCTCCTACACAGATGCAATACATAGAACCTCCGATGATAATTCAAAAGCAGATTATTTAATTAAATCGAGGCTGCTAATTTTGGACTCAATTAATTCGTAATTTGGTCGGAACTCTTTTCCTGGCATCAGCAGTCAGCAAAATAGATGAGAACGTGAGAAGATCTCTTCGGTGGACTAGTCAAGGGCTAACTGACTGACTGACTGGATTTTGGTAAGTGTTGTAATCAAATCATCAATTGCAAAGTAATTAAATGCAGATTATACAATACACTCACGACTCGCAGCGTACGAATTGAGTGAGTTCTCTTATATTGGAAGGATGTGAAGTGGATTTTGGATTCAACAGAATTGGCTGAATTCGACATATTAGTATTGCATACGATGCGATGGACGGCGAATGTGAGAGCTTCTCCAAACAACACATTCGTTCCTAGTACAGCATAAGTTGAGAGGGTCTCATTTCCTTTTAAATTAAATTCTCCCTTTCTCATTGCATTGGAATTGCCTGAGTGAATTCGTTGAATAATTATTGCAATTTGTTGGTCTATCCGCCAGCCTTACCTGCCTTCTCTTATTAGGAAAGCAACTTAATTAAATTTCTAATTATACACTCTTCCCATGTTATCGTATTTAATAAAGAATTCAAGCCTTTGACGACGACTAGACCAAACGAGACGAGATGAGAACGAGACTCACGAATCTGAATCTGACTCTGAGGTAGTACTTTCTCCATTTGCATCCTGCCCGGCCCGACTCCTGTCCCTGTCTCTGTGATGTGAGAAAGTTGACAAAAATTCAATTTAGGCTAGAAAATAAGCTTGGAGGAAATGTTAAAGTTGTATGCTGTCGAGTGGAAAACATGGGCGGGAATAAAAAAGACTATCCGGACTGACTTTCTTTTCCTTTCTCCCTTTGACCCCTTAGGTTTTTTGGAAGAAAACTCATTTGATTTCGTGTGCAAATATTTGCAAATCCCTTGTAACCAAACTGTTGAAGAGTTTTATCGACTCAAATTCATTTTATTTCACTTTGGTTTACCTCTATTTCCAAATCGAGTCGAGTTCACGAGTAGTCAGAGTCAAATTTAATAGATCTTTTTAGGCTACAGATGACGAGAAAACTCAACTCATGCCTCGGAGCACAACTTGGTCTGTGCAGAAAAATATTCCATTGAGACATAACATGTGGTTGTTGACTTGGCCAAAACAATGTGGGACTTTCTTCTTTATTCACATTTTTGTTTGGCGTAGACATTTTTTTATTCCATTAATAGACATGGATTTTGAGCCAACATTTTTCCTAGTCCCAATTTTAAATTCAAGCAGGATTTTTGAGCTTTTTTGAACTGCTTCTTTCTCCATGCTGTAAATCAACATTTAAATGGAAGTTACAAAAATTTTGACTCCAAATGGAAGGAAATTTTAATAAAATAGAGTTGCGAATTACACTGTGCGTTAAAGTTAGCTACTGCGTTTAGGTAAATCGAGGCTCAACTTTGTGCGCTGTTTCATTTCATTTACCGAATGCAAAATGCAATGTTTGATTATTATTTGAACGAATCGAGTCAATACAAAGCTTTTGAGATCCTTAGATCCGAAACGCACGCCTGGTAAAGTAGCAAAGTCAACAAACCAAAAGTTACTCGTATGGATAGATATTAGGTGAAAATGATTTGATTGAGACCTCAGGGTTTGTAGTTGGAGTTCATTGGGATGATGGTTTGGAAATGCAATGTAATAATAAAACCTAATATTACTCCTGAGCTGCTCTCTCTCTCTCTTCTTCCTTTCCAAAGAGCTGAAATTGTAAAGTAAGGAAAAGGCAGAGAGCAAATCTCCGAAAACTCCGAATTCGGAATGACATGAGTTGACGACGATTGGCTCTTGTTTGTCACCCCCCGAGAAAACCTTTTCTGACAACTATGTCTGCTCTGTTTTGCCAAGTCTTTTTGGACACGCGACACTCATGATGTTATTAAATCCTTAAGTCAATACTCGGAATGATGATGATGGGCCTCGTGACACTCATATATGAAATCAAATGAAATGAATGTGTTACAAAACCAAGACATCTTCTCATATAAAAGCTTCAATCCAAATCCAAGGCACTCGTTCATTATTTACTCATGTATTAACACTCCCCAACGTCACGATCTTTATTAAATTTCAGGAACTGACTGACTGACTGGTAGGGCCATCGGCCACCGTGAGCCTTGGCGGTGTGTCGACAAATAAAGTACTTAAGTTTGAGTTACGCATTATAGTCGGGAGGACACACATACATGGGTTCCATAAATCTGAATTTTATTGGGTCTTTTATGAAAATGTATCAATAAAAGGAAAGGAAATTGAATGCTTAGAGTTTTCTTCTATGTTGGAGTCAGATTGCTTAATCATTTTACGTTGCAAAATTTCAAGTTTACAAGCAGCAAGATACCTTGACGACGGCGCAGATTATATAGGGTTGTTTGATATACCTTGACAAGCAGGATAATAAACCAATAGCGGAAGACCTTCAGAAAGCTTTTTAAAATACGTACTTAACCGTTATAATTACTCAAGGTTTCGTTTAATAATTCTCGATTCTGGTCATTTTTGATAGGAAATTTGAGTATGGTGTGTATATTATGTCTTTATTGTCTGGATGATTTATGTATTACGTCCAATTGAGTTCAATAAAAACAAATATTTTTAAAATACGTTTAAAAAATAATTTTGAAATTAAAATGTCGGATTTTTGCAGCTGTATGTAGTTTTCCCTCTAGTCTAAAGGAAGACAGCCACAAAAAATCTAAAAATGAAAATGTCCAACTTGAAATCAATCACTTCCAAATTTTCTCATTTGGTTATCATAATTTGATTTTTTTATGAACCTGGCCAACTCTGCCTGAGTGATAAAAACGCTAGTGAGCAAGATTTGGCTAAGTCTTGTGTAAATATGCCCCGGTAGCCGGTAATGCTGTTTAATAATGCGATACGGAGTTTATAGACGAGATTTGGACTTGGCTGTGCTGTGTAGGCGTAGACTTGTAGGCTTGGAGCAAGGAGCAATTAGCTCCAGCAGCTGTAAATGACGTGGCCATAATCCATCCTTATTGGTGACATCCGTACTTCATTATCCGCTCTCAAAAGGCCCAACTCTTATATCATTACATATTTTAATTTGACTTTCTTTTCATCCCCAGAAAACATCTGGTCCTTTTTAGATTTTAGAATAACATGTAATTTTGTGAATCCTAGCAGAGAACCACCCGCACAGGTTCTTTTCAACCTCATCTCAACTATGTATTCTCCAACCAAATGAGTTTGTTTTCCTCCAAACTCTCAAAATCCTTATTAGCCATGATTTGATTCAATTCGATTCATCTATCTGGCAGTACAAATCCTTTAGCTAGACCGACCGAGAAGCCCACCTCTGCTCTGTTTTGTATGAATTCTGCTTTCACCAAGGCCCCACATTAATGTGACAACGTCAGTCTCTCCAATCCATTTATGTGCTTTATTGATCTTTGATAACTCAACTCAGCACAGCTCAGCTCAGCTCCCTTGTGAGTATAACTTTTCAACTTTGGAAAGCAAATTACATTGTCTAGTCATGTCATCAAAAACTATGTGTGGTCTTGGCTGCTGGCTGTGACCCTTACATACATCTCATTCTCATCATGGCATTCAATTGTTGCAGGCATAACGCATCACCCCCACTACCAAATACAAAATATCAGTTCTAAAATATTTGAAACATGAAAAATTCAACCCTTGACGTCATCTAGCCGATTTCTCTATAATTTTCATAGGTAGCGTCTGCCTGGCAGCCCCAGAAGAGATGATGTTTGCCCCCCGACCCGGAGGAACGGATGCGGCTGCGGTGTTCTGGAAATCCAAAATACGGAAACAACACGGCTAGTCGGTCTGAAAATCGGAGTCTTATTTTCGTCCTCCTTCGAGTTGTTCGAGCCACTTCAACAATTGAACACTGAAAATTTAAACTTGCAAGACTTGCTACAATGAAAAATGCTCGAGAACAATAATTAATAAGATTCAAAAGAAGTACAAGCAAATAAATCCAAGGCTAGTTGATCGGTTCTGTTTCCTAGTGAAGCTTGCCATGCGTTTAGAGGACGAAGCGTGTCTCTTGTCAACAAGAGTGAAAGTCTCACCGGCGGAACAATTTGTCCACTTGAAAATCTTAATCTTTGAATTTCTCAATGAACGGCAGACCAGTCGCAGTCCTTCTTTCGCCGTATTTGTATTTTATAACGATATTGTTGAGTTTTTCCAAATGCATAAAAGCAGTCGTCGCGACCCTTTCCTTTCAAGAAAGGCAGGCACATTTAGCACAAAATTTGAACATGTATGATTTCATTCATGATGAGGAGAACAATAATTTCAAGAAGTCTTATCTCAAGTGTTGTATAGTTCTGGCCATGTACTTCTTTGTAGTTTCAAGAGCTTTATTTTGAGAAAACACAAACAAAGCTATCGGCTAAACTCTTTTTCTTCTTTTTTTTGAATTTGGAATAGAATAGAATCATTTGTCAAAGTTTCGGTTCGGTTCGGTTCAACCCATTCAGGCCGCTTGCTTGATAACATACAAAATCTATACAGTCGATCCTTCCTGTCCGGCTCATTTGGCTCGGTTTGGCTTGCTTGGCTCAAAACTCAGAAAACCCTTTACGCCCACCGCCGCCCAGGTCTGCAAACCACAATACAATAATTTTTGAGTGAGAATCCCACACTTGAAATTTTTATTATTGTGGTTTGGTTTAGTTTTTGATGTTTTTGACCCTGTTTTGTGTACTTTGTTTGTGAGAACCAGACACTTATAAGGAACAACATTGCTACCGCACCGCACTAACCAAATCTCATGCTGAGTTATTACCAAATTCAAAACCATACATACAACATAGACCGAATTGGCCGGTTGGTGCTTAATTCTAATGCTTTTCATTCATTCAACACTAGCACAGCTTCTGTCTTGAATTCATTTCATAGGCATTGCAAGGCGTACAGAACAGAAGCAAAAGCGAAAACGCCTGTCAGGCCCCAACAAAAGGATGCACAGCTTTAACCCGTTAGCTCTTTCGTCAGAGCCGATCTTACTACCCCTTTTAACACGGGTCTTTGGGAGACTAATGATCCGTGTAATCACTTCACTCAATTGACCTTGATTCGATCGAACGGATTAGAACATTTTAATGTCCCGGTTTGGGACCAAAAGCAATTAAGGACTCTTTTGGGATATGCCTGAGTGCCGCCGAACATTAGAGGTACATTGAAAGATAGCAGCTGCTGAAATCCCAGAAGGTAAAACAGTGATGATTACATCAAATTAGAGTTCTCCAAAAACGCTCAAATGAAATTTGAGGGTTGCTGATGTGTTATTCAAATTCTTCTGTAGCGATTTCATTGAGTAAGCTTGAATAGAGAGCCGGGCTTACTGGTCTAGCGGTCTAAGTTATCTGTACTAGATTGCTAGTCAGTTTGGCGTCTGATGGTTCGTAAGCC
>JAQGCM010000280.1:0-29360 GCA_034699705.1 Hymenaphorura dentifera | reverse complement strand
AACTTTCATTCAGAAACTTTTCAATACCAAATGGCCAAAGACAACTGTCAGTCGGCTTAGTAGATGAAGGGTTAAAGCATTAAATGTTGTGCTTAAAATGTACGCGGTACGATATATCGGGCTCTAAGCACGATTTATCGTGCTTGCATAAGAATAATGCTAAAAATATCGTTAGCAGCGCTTTTTCTGTGGTTTTAACTTTATATTTTTTGAAGTACAGTTTCCTGATCTCCTATGGCATGCACATTAAAAGTTGATACGTCATTCTCTACATAATTGCAAGGGCTTTTATATGCAGAGGAAAACTCACCAAATACTCTGTTGTAACATGTTGTGCTTGCCTATTCAAAAAACCTCGTTTTAAGCCCGATATATCGTACCGCGGCCATTTTGAGCACAACATTCAATGCTGTAAGCACGACATATCGTGCTTTGACTGAGCACGATATTTCTAATTGTAAGCTCGATATACCGTGCCTGCTCCTAGACTGCAATAAAGCCAATAATGCATGCATGCAAACCTTTATGAAATCCCAAAGGTCGCCAACTGAAAAGCCTTTAAAAATCCTCGACCTCAACCTTTTCGAAAAAATGCCAAAAAATTCCTTCCCACAAAAAAATTAGTTCAAAAAAATGTCCAAAACTCACCTTGCCAAGAAAGCGTCCTCTCATGTACTTGCGATTTTTGGTTTTGTCAAAAATAATGTCTGGTATTTCGTTCTCAGAGTCACCGCCGTGACGAAATTGGGCTTGTTGTGGCGGAGGTCCATGTTGCTGTTGCTGCTGTTGCGGGACCAGATTTGTCGGCGCGGGTTTCATGACCAACCCAGCCATTTTTAACGCTTCACTGATATAAATCAGTTTGACCAGGACCTGAGCTGACTGAATGTGTTTAAAAGCTTTGTCCTGGCGCGTATCAAAACCTTGGCCACGTTATGTAAGTAAGTGTCCAAGAATAGAACAAAATTATTAAAAATGAAAAATGAAAATATGAAAAAGATGCTGTATTTCTAAAGTTGACTACTAAAGTGGGTGGGGAGGACTGATTGTTGGGTCGGATGGATGAAGAATGAAATGAGACGCTGGGCTGGTGGCTGGCTGATCGCTCGGTCCGTTCGTGTCTTGGTCTTGAGAGAATGGAATTTCTTAGTTATGAGTTGGTGCATGGGTTCAGTTCGAGCAAACAGCAAAGAGCAAAGGCAAAGGCAATGCACTCTTCTCGGCACAATTTTATTTTCACCACTCAGAATTGTTTCCCTCCGTTTCTTCCCTGGCCTGCCCCCGATACCCGCTTGTTCAACAAAAAAATTTTGCCTCAAAAAGTACACAAGGAAATAGCATGGAAAGGATGGGAAAATGGGAATGGCAAGGGGTAGCGGGCGGTTGAGTTGAACTCAAGCTAAAGCATCCGAGGGTCATTCATAAAATCCGTTGGCACAGTTACCATAGCAGCAGTCAACTAGACAACAAGAGTCTCCAGTCTCCAGGCAAAGCTCAGGCTAGGCTAGGCTACCCGCTTCGGTTACTCCCGCAAGGACCCGGACCCTTCGACTACGAACGTAAATATTCTTGTGCGAATATTTTGCTAATTAAACTTGATTGAGCCAACGCCAACGCAACGGTTATGCATGTCAAATTTGATTTTGAATTTGGATTCAATTTATTTAGGTCATCAATTTCATAGCTTACACAATACAACAGAGTTACAAATAAATTCACAACTATTACACATGTACGTTGTACATATGTTATATTCCTCTAAACAAGCGTCATATTTTTTTTGCATCATCTGCAAAAGCCACTCTCAACAGATTCTATTTAAGCTCTTTAAAAATTTTGAGCATGCATACAAATTGCAAATCTTATGTATTTTGCAAAAAACGTGAGTTATTGAATGAATGATTTATTTGACTATTGAGTTGAGTTGGCTCTGTCAACAATCACCCATCTATATGATACAATATTTTTTACAAAGTGGTTGCTCTAAATTACCTTAATTACCTCAAAATAAGTTTACCATTCTATCTTAAAAGAACGTGAGCAAATTTGGAATCATTATGCTTGCTAAGCTCACCTCTCCCTTATGCTATATCAAATGTAGTAAAGTGCATTTTGCAAAATGTTCCTTTGAACTACTTCCACTCCTCACTTTAGCAAGTGTGCAAGTTTGTGAAATCCAGTGCATTTCACAAAATGAAAGATTCTGCCCATTTTTACTCATGCACAATGCACATTCTCAAAATTCACGCACTTTATGGACGCCAACTTTTCATATGGGCTCAGAAGGAAGTAGGAAAGCAAAAAAAGCCTTGGATTTTGCATTGAATTAAAAATCAGACGACGGAAAATGCACATGTATGCCATGCCCATAACACTTGCCGTTCAACTTCAACTTCAAATCCAACGGCTCCCGATCTACCCGTCAGATTGGCCCAAACCGACCACACGGAGGTTGAGCCAAAGCAAGTAGCCAACCAAAAATCTCAGACCGAAAACGACCGTTGAGCATCAGATTCTCACTTCTCAACCCTTTCGTTTTGGGTCCTGCCCTGGTATCGTGTGGTGGGTTCTCAGAAGTTACCCGGGCGCGAGCTGGCGGCATTCTTTGAAAATTCAAAAAAGGCGGGAATAGCTGAGCAGCTCGCGTCGACCACTAGAGGGCACACAGGCAGAGCAAATGTTTGGATACCTAAACTTTTCGGAGACTTTTCCCTAACTCCTCACTCTGCTCACTTCCCCTCTTTTATCGTCAAGCAGATAAAATTGAGCAGCAGCAGCAGCAAAAACTGAACGAAAGAAAATACATACGTATTTCGGGCTACTGGTTCGAGTCTTGAGTTGAGTTTCGAGCTTCGAATCGAGCCTGTCGCTGTCGGGGGAGATTTTAGGTTTTAGGTAACGTTGGGGGAGATGGAGAAAAACACGTAGGAAAAAAAAATACCAAAACGAACGTCGAAGCAAGTGGAAATTGTACATTATTTCCTTGCGCTGCTGGGTTGAAATAATTTTGAGATTTTGCTAGCAGAAGCAGACTGCATTTGCACAGCATTGCATTTGGCTGCTGCTGCTGCTGGCTGCTATTTGACTCGTTTATTTATCCTTCTTTCTTTCAGTCACGTTGTGGAGGTTTGAGAGACAAGACGGGTCGTTCGTCATACAGCTACAGCTACTCAAAATTTATTAAATGTTCGATTTTCAATCGTTGTTTCTGCTCCTAATTTCGAGAAACTTAGACATGGAATTGGTTCGAATTGCTAAAAAATAAGAAAATTGGTCAATTTGATCAGCGCAGAGCGAGGACGACTCAAAGAGTGAAGGGAAGCAAATGGAATGACTTTTTTTGACAAAACATTTTGTGGAGCTTGAAGTGCTGGAGCAAAGAAATTGAAACTTTTTCTTTTTGGAGTTTGACTTTGGGATTTTGGAATTTTTTTGGAGAAAAGAAAACTTTTGCAAAATTAGAGACGAACTGACTAAATTGTTGATTTGTTTTGTGGTGCGACGAGCGTCAAGGAGAACAAAGTGGAGCAGAGCTAACATCCAAGCTGAAGGGGACATAGGAAAGCTCTGCTGCAGAGAAGCCTCAAAATGTCCTCACCAAGTGCAGGAAAGAGACGGATGGATACAGATGTTATCAAATTGTAAGTCATTTTTAATTTTTATTCAACAATTCTTAAGAAACGCAAACAGTGGATGAGGGATTTTAAATAAAAAATGGGAATATTGGAGACTTTATGTTTTCTGAGGGTCATTTTTGGGTAGTTTGCAAAGTTGCGTAAGCTTAGGTCATAGGTTACGTGGGTGAAGGGGTTAGAATAGAAATAGAATAATTTATTTGCACAAAATCCCAACCAGCACATGCACGGGGGATGTTTTTCATCTGTGTTTCTTGCAAGATTTGACTCTCACATTTGCCAGCCAGTAGTTCCTGAGTTCTCTGGTTTTCCTAGTCCATCGACATCTAGCTAGATTTTGGATTTTGGCAATTTTGTGTTTTGTTACGGGGGTGTTTAAATTCAAAGCAAAGACTCTTGGGTATTGTATTTGGGTTATTTTGCTGGCTGATGTTTTGTGATCTGTACGCAGTTCGTTGAGGTTTCATTTCATTTTTGAAGGCAGCCTGTGTAATGTGTAACATGAATTGAATTAGATGTTGAAATTATTTTGTCCATGCTACGAACGAGACTAAAAGTTCACCCGTGCCCGGGCAAGCTTTTGAGTTTGTTTTTGCGCATTTATTTTGGCTCTGCGATCGTCACCGTCACACTCAGACTGAGACCCGACCGTCGTGTGTGCTTCCGCACTGAATTCGTATTTGCAAAATTCGCATTGCTCACTCGTTCCATTATTTAATAGAAAAGCACCACACACACACAATCATCGTCAAACAAACCAAACCGAATCCAAGGAGAAATAGAAATGTGACGACGACTATTCATTGATTAAACAATTCCTTCTTTGTTCTATTATTTTCCTCACTTGGAATATCTCAGTTTCCTTAATTAAGTAGAAATTCTACTCGACTGTTTCATATTTCCGAAAAGATAAATAAGTTTCTTTGCCCATTGCCATTCTTTTCAGGTATCTATCACCGCCAACCACTACTGATTTGGTTTTGAGCATTTAAGCAAGCTTAGGGCAACCCTGAGCTGAGGTTGGCACTTTGGCACTTGGCTGAATGATAATATTCTCCTTTACGCCCTCACAATGTTAAATTAATTGCTTATAAAACGAAATAATTTAATGAATGGTTTGATTCTTGATTATCTTGATCGCTTATAATAGCTTTTGCCATTTGTCTTAGTTTGATTGAAATTGTCTAGAGACAGACATGATTCAACTTCGGGGTTTCTTAGAATTTGGTTCCATTTGTCATTGGGTTTCTTATTCCTTTGATTCATTCGGGAAAGTTTGACTGGCTTTTCGTATGATATGAGGAGACATGGGGACATGGCACACCGCAATCACTCACGAATGAATGAACAGACTTTGCAAGCTTAGTTTGCGTATAGAAACTTGGTTTTTCGCTTGAGTTTCGGTTGGTAAATGTAGATGACGAAAAGCCCGTCATAGTTCTCGACTCACAATGTGGAATTGGATATCAATTTCGCCGTTTTAATAAGACAAAAAGTTTACGGATTAGCTTTTTCCTGAACAAAGCAGGATATGCAGGGATTTTGAGAGGTCAGGCATGGCATATCGTCGTCTTCTATCTATCTGTGCATTCATGCATTCATACATTGTCTTCCGATATAATTAAGACTCAAGTCAGTTCAAAGTCATGCAAAGTCATCTAAATTGTTTGAATTCTTCTAATTTACTTCTTGACTAAATTCTTTCTGTAAAATTAACGATTTTATATGAACTTAAAGACTATTCTGAAAGTGACAGTTTAACGCATTCGTTGGTTTGTTACTGTTGTAAGCACTTGTTACTTGATCTGCTTGTGCTGATATTCCAGGTTTTATGCTGGCCTAGGCCTAGACTGATTTCCTTTAGCATTTTCATTTTCTACCTTGATGTTTCCAAATCGACCCGTTGAACATGGAGTGTGTCTTTTATCTCTCTCCTTTTGGCTGTGGGCTCTTCTGGGCTGGCAAGGATGCTGAAACGATAGAACGATTGCGTCTTCAGTTCTGACTCCAGCTACTCGAAGCATAACCGAACCGAACCAAGTGTAGAGGATTCCAACAATGTGTACATATTTCCAAGACCAATCTCTTTCCATCCTTTCTTTACTACTGCTAGTCATAGTCATCTCCCCTAGTGAATCCTCCATCAAATTAGTCCAGGCCGAGCCTGGCTGGCAGTGGGGATTCCTTCATTTCCTTCATATCCGAACCCAGTTAGTTTCATCATCTCAAATCTCCGAAGAGTACTTGTTGTACTCAGATTTCTGTATCTGTGAGACCCGAAATTGCTTTGCATTCATGGAAAGCGAGCCAGATTTTTTGGACGAATGTCTTTCTCGGTGAAAGTCAGAAAGTCCCATCCCGACGAAAAATTCCCAAGATAGACTCTTGGAAGATATTTCGTTCTTTCTGGCCGGAGTCTGGCTGGAGTCTCAGAAATTTTAATATGTACTGTACGCAATAGTGAAACAGTATTGAGCGATCTCCTGGTTGGTGACACGATACTAACCTAGTCTTGCCCTTCCCTAAAATTCCTTGAGGTGGACTAATGTACTGTCGCTGTGATGAAACGCAATGTTTCAAGTGCGTGTTTAGACCATGTCCAAGATAGGACACCAGAAAAGCAGAAGATACGTATGCTGACTGACCAGAGGTACACGTACATAGACTCGATGCGGAAAATGCGGATTGGTTTGCTTGAAACTGCGTAGAATATCCTTTCCTCTAGTTAGGAGTTATATCGTCTCATCCATGTGCCAGAGTGTTCATAGCTACAGCTGGGGAAACAGCTGATCGACCTTGTTACGTCAACTTTGTAGAAGAGTTGAGCGAAGCGACTTGTGTTGAGCCCGAGCCCTAACACACGCGGTATCTTCTTCCCCTGTCCCCCAAAATTTCCCCCCAAACCAGCCGCCCGCCCCCTTCCGCCGACTGACTGCTTTTCTTCCTTTGGTCGTCCTATTGGTCCTACACAAAGTTAAATCTTTCTACGGCGGCGGCCGTAATTCCGCACCGCACCAGTCAATGTACTGACTCCACCAACTCTACCTCCATAGCTCTGCATACTTTGTACGTTGAATAGAAAATACGCAATGTTCAAAGAGTTTGCGATATGTGCTGGAAGTCCTAAGTCCTGGGTTTGCCAGAGAATACGCAGCAGTCAGGTTCAAGTTCTATACGTTCCATCCTTTCTGCTTTTTCTTCGTCGTGTCGGGAATCGATCCTTGTTTTGCCTTTAGGCCCAACACTCACAGTCCAAAACGAAATGCCCTCAAAACTACTCACTACTACTCACCGTCCTACATTCAATCTGAGCAGCGCTCAAACTTTATAAAGCTCCTTCGGTAGAACATGACATTGAAATTCGGACTTGGAAAAAGTGACAAACGTCCCGCTAACCTAATTAAACCGTCCCCGGGAAAATATTTCTCCGTGGGGAGGGAAATCTTTTCCCCATGACCGGGGCCACCGGGGGACGCAAGGTCAGGTCACGCGTTCGCAGGATTAGGCACTTTTTCCATAGAAGGAAGTAAAAATATATGGCTATGGATAGGACACGATCTTCAGAAAAAATGGCTAAGGAACAATGCATTGCATTGTTAAAAATGGGCTCAAGAGATTTTTTTTGCACCACCCTTTTTCACACAGTCAAGGCAAGCCAAGCTGCATTCATTCCAAAAGAAATGCAGCAGCAGTGGTGGGACCTAATGATTCTCTCACTTTGTGAGTGTTAAATTATCCCAACCTAACCCTGCCCTCATTTGACGTACATAGTTATAGTTCTATGTTCTTGGGTTGTAGTTTCAGGTTTTTTGGAAGCTAGCATTTGGCTGCTAGAAGATCTGAAGATGTTTTGTGTTGGATAATACGTCATACTCCAGGGGCCTGGGATGAGATGGATGGAATGGGTTGAGTGTAGATTATAAGCGAACAAATACCGCCACAATCTTTTGCTCTGGAATTTACACCTGTTCAATGCAATAACAATATTGCTGGCATTTTAAAATTTAGAAACCATTCCGAAATTTAGAGACCATTCTAAAATACAAAGACCACGTAAATCCGTATTCATGTATTTATTTTGGGTCTCTATTTTTATTATTCGTGGATCTTGTCTAAGGTGACGAAGATACTATTTTGTTGGTAGAATATTGAGAACAGGGACACTCATGTGAAAAGGCAGGTAGTTTGACAAAAGCTCTTATCTGCCCTTGCGTTGTCATTATGTGCCATGTGCTACCTCATCCGAAACGTTTTCAGACAATTTTTAGGGGTTCAGGCATGTAGTTAAACGGATGTTAAAAAACCACCATGTCGGGAATTCTATTTCACTTCACTGTGCTGGATTTCTATTTGCCTTATATAACTTTTATTTGGAAACGTAATGCATAGATTGTGTCCTAAAAACTCGGGTTCAGGAAATGGTAGACGTAGAAGCGTTCCAGACCCTGAACATTGGCAAGGCAACTAACTTGGTTTAGCAATTTTTGATCCAAAACCTGGTTGGCTGGAAGGGAAGTTGTTGTGGACTTGAACAACGCGTGGCTAGGCCAGGGCCCCTTCGTTTGTTTTGATTTTACATGTAGCCCTGTGGCGGACATCCCGTTGGTCCCGGGAAGGGGATCCATCAGCTGGTCCATTGACGAGCTGCAGACACTTTAAAAAGGTACAGGTGCATTGCGTGACTCATGAATCAGCTGATGGATCCCCAGTGGTCCTTTACAACTCCTAGTCCTAATGGAAGGGACAACAACAATAGAGTGGGGAACCGAAAAAAAATATTCGTATATCAAAAGGGTCCTTAGACTTTAATCTTTCATTCCCTTACTGCACGGACTGGCTGACTGACTGACAGACTGGTGCTGATGCAGTGCAGTGTCTGGGTACTGTGTTAGCCACAAAAGGTGTTTTGAGTATTTTGTTGCGCACTTAGGAACCCTTTCCTCTTGCCTTCATCCCGGATCTCAGAGTCGTCATTAAAATTTGAAAAGCAATTCGTAAATTGCTGTGGGAGTAAACAGACATAAATTTAAGAAATGATGCGAAGGTGGTGCTTGCTGAACCAAAGTACGTATTGTCCTCAATCCCTTGTCTTCTCTCTAATCAATCTGAGCTTGAGCTCAGCAAACGAGACTGGAAAAGGTTTAAAAGTCCATCACGCGGTATTACAATGATTCGTCCTATTTCACTTTCTTTTTTAAAAGCCCCATATACTTCCGTACCATGCCATGCCATGCTTTGCTGCACTTTTGGTACACAACACAAGTGCAAAGTGACTGTTTGGCGCAGACTTAGCTTTTGCTTTAACTTTTCGTCATGTTCGGCGGTCAGGATGTATTATTATTATAAGACTTTGCCTGCTTATGGATAAGGTTAGGGTGGAAAGGGTCTTTTTCTTTTTTGATTCTTCCAAACTTGATCTCTACCTTCCATATATACACATTTTCTTGAGTGTCCATATGTTTCATCTACGTCTTGTCTTTTGAGAGGTTTATGAACAACGTTGTCCTTCGAGCCCAACAGAAAAGAAAGAATCTTGAATCTACGCCTGGCTGGTAGGGAAGGACTGACTTGACTTGGTCTCGGTTGGCCCACAATAAGTCAAGACGGAGTAGAATGAGTAGATGATCTTTGAAACTGAATCCCTGATTCACCCCACATCATTTATTACTTGTAAGGGTTCTGGCAATTAATGTTAAATAAAACCCAGTGAATCGTTATCTGGGACTCTGGGACTGAGTCGTAGTCAAATGAGCTAAGAATATTATAATCGACTAGGGTTTTTTGCTTGCGATGGTTCATTTGTAGCTATTAATAAGAGTGAATATATGAGCCCAAAATATCTTCACTATAAATTTTCATATGTATTCCAATGTCAACAAATTGAGAGCTTAAGATGAAAGGCAAGATTGGGGAAGGATATGGATATAAAATAAAATTTATGTGTACGCATATTTTATGGAGCTAAACAATGGGCCAACCTGCTAACATCATTACATGAGTCAGAATCAGAATTGAATGTCAATGGACTTTCACAACCTAAGCCCAACGTTCTAACGACATCACGCTCCTGTCTTGCAAGAATTGTTACGGGAAAAAGCTAATCTAGAAGAAGGGTTTGCAATTGAAGACTTACCATTATTAAATTGAGACAAGGCTGAGCTGAGCAAAGTTCACAGCTACGTACTACGCCTACGCATAAGCGTCTCGTCTGTCACGTAAGGCAAATAATTCTTTCTTGGAATTTATTGACAGTGTGATGACTCGTGCACAAGAGCTTGCGAATAAGACTCATTAAACTATCATCTCAAATTTCGCGTGCATTCCAATCCCGTCTACCCGAGACCCGAACCACACGAGCCAGGGTATTCTTGGCATGGTAGTGTATGGTCTGTCGAGTCCAATTTTATTACAGTAGGTAGGAGAAGATAAGAATCTTATTCGATTGGTTCGGTTCGTTTTGATGAAAAATTGAGTCCTTGCCAATGCTAACACATATGTACACCTGGTGGTTATTGTATTGAAGCCAGACAGAAAGTTTTGCAGAACGTGATGTGGATAGTGTTGGAATTTCTGCTTCAAATTGACTTGTTTATAGTATGCCTTCCGGTGTCGCCGGTGTGGATGGTTAATCAATGAATTGTTGGTATCAGGCAGGTGTTGTTGGCAATGGAAGTTGTGCTAACTTTTTGGCAAGAATGTAACGGGGTTAATTATTGGGAAGAATTGTGTGTAATTATATGGGGGCGTAGTTGCTCTCACGAGTTCAATTGAACGGCTGGCGATTTCATTGTTGTAGGTATGGCATAGGTTAGGGCTTGGGCTAGGTTAAGCGTTGTGTGAACTTGAATACATTGTATTGTTTTATGTGCAATGTAATAATTTGTGAATGGACTCTTTAGTTTAGGACCTAGATTTATGAGTGATGAAAATCCAAGAGTGAGTTTGGCATGAATGACGCAAATTTTCAAGGTAAAGAATATATGTATAGAAACAACGTGTGGAGAAAGCAGTGAAAGCAGTGGCAACGCAAGTTCTTACTGGGAAATAAATTTGAGCTCCAATTAGTGGGCTTTTTTTGAAGGCTCAGCTGGTAATATCTGATTACATCAGTTATACAAGAGCTAACACGAATAAAACTTTATGCAACGCTGAGATTAGAAATATAGCGATGCTTGTTTAAATAGGCAGAAAGTTGGAATGGTGTCGGAGTGAAAGTGATATGATTCTGAGCCTCTGAGTTCTTTTTTTTTGACGAGTACTGAGTACGAATTGATTTAATCCTTTTGCTGTTGCAAGCATCTTTGCATCTTCTGGTGCAAATAAGGTGCTGGCTCAGCTCAAGTCATCGTTCGGCATTATTATTGACGAGTGGGTGTATGGAGGACGTTGGCAGCTGCACTTCGGTGTTGGAGGCAGTGTCAAAAAATTCAAACCATGGACTCTGGAATAAAAATGAGGTTATTCCGACGATTTAATTTAAATGATAAAAATGTATAGTCAGGAAGTGAGTGGAGTGAGTGCGTAGTAGCAGAAAGTTTAGAGTTTGGTTAGTTTTTAGGTAGTCGCATGATGGAATATATTTTCTCAGGGTTCGTTCGTAGTTGGTGTTGGAAGTTGATTGCACTACGACTACACTTCAAGTATTAAACTTGTCCTCCCCGAGGTAGCTCTAGCTTTTAGCTTAGCTCTTAGCTCCTAACTTCTAGCTTCGTAGTCCGTCGAATCCATTCGACTAAGCCTGAATATATAACCTCTAGCTAACTCCGTTTGTTTTCTGAACCGATCCTAGGTTCCTAACCTCTCGCCTTTCCAAGGAGACTCCAAATCCAATTCAACTCATTGCAATTGCAATCCCAATCATTCCCATCTTGAATTAATCGTTTTGAGATTTTTTTCCTGACTTGGTTTATTGCGAATGGACAATTTATTCCTTCCAGACTGTTTTTCTGACCTGACTCATTTTGCACTCATCGACTCATTCAAAGCTCCTTCCTACACAATATATTGAATGTGTCCTGGCAAACAGAAGTTCATTCCATATCTCCATCTCCCCTTCAATGCGGTTGACGGACTGTCTGGATTAAGAAGTAGGCAGACACTTAATTCTCTTGTGTCCAAGTATATTCGCCTTCTTGATGGGGAGATGTGAGTGAAGGAGGGTGACAGTCTAGATAGATGACAGTCAGTTTTCTGACAGTTGATTTGATTCGAGATTGACCAGAGTTGGGTAATCTCAGATATTTTACTGGATTACGGATTTCGAGTATCACCACGACCTGTTGTATTACGGAATACATTGGCAGTGTGTGGGGCTGGATTAATGCTTACTAAAAAGTACGGATTACATACATCAGCAAAACGTTCATGGATTCTGGATTTTAGTAGTCTTTAATCTCACTACGTAATTCGCAATCCCGGCAGTACCCTGGTGTGGGGTTGACTCTTGAGTCTTGACTAATGACTAATACTACAGAACTTCTAGTAATGAGAGAAATATTCCGTAGTTAGGCGCAAAATTAGAATTAATATTTGTCACCAATCATATCTTTTGTGCACAGAAAAAAGTTCCACCCACTCACTCATCAGGTTGAAACTTGCATAATTGGGCACATTGGCATATGTACGGGGACACTGTCTGTAATCTGTAAAATATATAAGTTCGTTGAAGACAGATAGTCGGACATTGAAGCTGCGACAAATCTGACTTGACTTTCTCTCATAGTTATTTTCTTGGGCGTGCTGTTTGTTGTATTCGAGTTGCAATCCTTTGGAACGTTTTTCATTTTGGTTGAAGGTTGAAGCTGCACAAGATGGCCATTGCCCTAGGATTAGGATTCAATATGTACTCTTGAGTCTTTCTACGTCTCCTTCAGCTTTTGCTTCGCAATTCTCCAAACTATCACAAGCTTTATTTTCCCCAGTTCTTTTTCTTTTAATATACGCGAAGGAAATGTACTGTACAAGATACGGACCAGCCTTCGACTGACTCATCGTAGTCTATTGATTAGCGAGGACTGTTGAAATTCGTTCGTTTCCTTTCAGGTAGGGTTGTGTTTCGCGTTCAAATGAGAATTATTTTCTCACTGAACGACTGAACTGCGATGTATTTTAGTGGAGCGAGACAGCGAGAAAGCATCCAAAAGCAAATACATGGAAGGTTGCGAATTTTAAAGAAATCAAATCGTCGAAATGCAATATTCATAACCAATACAGATAAAAACAGATTTAATTTTTTGAGGTACACCTTTGTGTTTTATTCAAAGGTAAACTCTAAAGTCATATTTAGGATCCATGATTCACTCATTGCGCCGACTTGGAATTGTTTGTCGACGTGTTCGATTTTGGCATTTTAAATAGCTTACTCATTGGTTCCTTACAGGTTGGCAAACTAGCCAAAACTTTGTTTGTTCAAAACTAAGAGTGAGAAAAGTACTTGAAATAGAGTTGAGGAAAGGTAGGTTGGTGTCTTTTGGGTTTTGCATTTGGTTGGCCTGACAAAAAGGAAGTTCCATGACGTGTCACAAAAAGTTCTTTCCAAGAAAATAATGTAATTTTGCAATGTTGAATACAAAGTCAGCTCGTCATTGCAATTTCTCAGGTTGTTCGTGCATGATTTATGTACCTTTGGTTGGGCTTTAATACAATTTGTGCCCTCAAGCATTCACTTTATAGAGACGACTCCACTTCTAAACCAAAGTTTTGTATTTATTTGGCTTGATGAGTTTGTCGGTCGGGCTCACCTTCAATCGAACAAAATCCCATGAGTACTACTTAATAGATGCTCTCTGTGCGATTAGAGAAAATTACACTGAGAGGGTGTTGAGAATCGACTGTTGTAATAGCTCCTGTGCGAAAATGATGTCACGACATTTGTATCCGCATCTAAATCTTCATACGAGTAGTCACGGTTAGGCTCAAATTCAAATATTTCGCAGTTTTTCGCAGTCAAATTGTTTTTCTGCAACAAGAGTTTTTTTTGGGTGACTATGAGGTATTTGTTGTGCGATTTAAAATTTGAATTTAAAATGAGCACATGTATTCATTCCTAGTTCGGTTGTTGGATTGGATCGTAGTTCACAAATGATCTGGGACGTAGTATGAAATAGTTTGGAGATTTATTGGCAACACGTGTGTGGTTTTTATGTATGTGTCGTCACACACCGTTCTGTTTGCTTTATAGAGAGACGAGTGAATAAACTTGGGCCATTTTCATTTCATTCCTTTCTCTCAACTCTTTTCCCCTGTCTTCTTCCATGTATCTCAATGGATAAAATGTTCGTCAGAAACAGATGCATGTTTTGTATCCTGAATTGCATTCTATGTTTGCTTGAGTTGAGTTTAAAATAATGCACAGCTAACAGCCAACACGTTAGCCAGCCTCATCTTTATTCTACGAATTGTGCGGCGGATGTAGAAACTACTACGAGTTGAATCTCTCTGATGCTCAGATGCTCTAGCTTTGCTCTTCTCATCTCGACGAGTAGTACTTTTTTTGTTTGTAGGGTTTAGGGTTAGCGACACGTGTGTCATGCCGTGCCCTCAGATCTTCTAGATCCTCAGTGCTAACTTTGTTTGTTATACTTCTCATCAAAAGAACGGGAAATAACGGATATTTAATAAAAAAGAACACTGTCTGTGGACAGGATGATCAGTTGAAAAACAACCTCCCAGAGCCAAAAAATGTTGCACTTCCTTGAGAGTGCACTTCACGTGCACAACAACAGTCACAGAACCTTATCTGGACAACAAATTGATGACTAGCTGTGCAATTTTTATCTCATTTAGAAGTGTCGAAGGCTGTTTGGTCAATGAAACTGATGTCAGATAATTGAACGTATGACATTGTAAATTGTTCTAATTGAATTCCTAGTTTAGCTAGGTAAAAATATTCCCAATCAAAGCAATGCTTATAGCATGAGAGAGAGAGAACTGGAAACGAAAGTATTGAGCTTTGTTTATATGGCATGCGAGTTGAACAGTTTTACCCATGAAGTTCGAGATTTGAGTCTGAAGCATTCACTTCAATTTTTGCTCAGCCTTTTGGAATGTATTTTATTTAATTTTCCAGTGCATGAGTTTAGCTGCTCTGAGCAATGTCATGTTAACGGTGTCAGAGGTAGGTTGATTGAAACTCTGCATCTGGTGTTAGTGTGAATTTGTTTGAGGCTCTTGACGCTTTTGCCCAATTAGTTTTCTTTTCCTTTTGTCTTTGACTTTTAGATGAAATTGAGTACCGAGGCCGAGGCATAGCTAGTCTTGGTGTGGTAATATAGGTAATTGAGAAGTGGTAATAAACTGCACGTCATAGAATAGAATCAGGTCTTTGTCCATACAAAGTATACGCAGTACAACACATCTCAGCCTCAGCCCAGGAAAGCAAAAAGCAATTCAGGCAAACGCAAACGCACTTTGGAAATCACTAAACTAGCATATTGTATTTTGTAAGCTATGAAAAGTGGAGCAGCAGGAATGGTTATGTTGTTGGCTGTTGAGTCAAAAGTTGGTTTGGTACATTGAATTCAACTCAAAAGAAAGAACTTAAGATAAGGACTTTTCATCGCATCGTGGAGACTTTCTTGTTCACACACACCGACACCAATTGTCATGTAATGCTAATGTCTGTGAGCGTGCGTGTGCTACTTCCACTCCAACACACCACTAAGATTCTCTTCTCAATTATTTGATTCGACTTTTTGGAAAGAGTTGACTCTTTTTGTCTTTGATTCTCGGTAGCAGAGAGTAGAGTAGAGGGAGAATATTGATTTTGGCCGAGGTCGAATAGCTTCAGTGTTTGTTTGGAACATTTTAAAAATTATAACCTGTCGATTACTTTACTGTAAAAAGAAATATTTCAGAGAAAGTCCGCTGCTCAAATCATGAGAACTAAAAAAACCGTTCCATAAGCAAATCATAAATTAACCATTTTGAAAGGGTTAAACGGGAAACCTTCAGATAATGTAAAATTGTACTTTGGAATCGACTGCTGCTGGTGTAATGCTCGAAATAAATTTCTCAGCGTTCGAAGAAGGTTTGGCACACACAGCGTAGAGTGCAGTAGTAGGGAAGGCAGAGATGAAGAAAAAAATTGCATTCTTGGGCGCTACGCTAGAACGGAAAGATGTAACGAATTGAAAGCAACCAAAGCCGTCGGTCTGGTTTTATCTTGCCTAACCTTGTGTTTAGCCAGCGGATGGAAGAATAAATGTGTATATTAATCTACATACACATTCTCAATTGCTTCTTGAATAATGAAGGGTTAGGGTGGGCTACAAAAACATATGGTATGGACTATGGACTGGAGATCTGGGAATTTAGCTAGCTTGAGCTGAGCTACCAGGTAGTTGGGAACGTAACGTGCAATATATCCATACATGTGCTCGACGAACAGAAACAGATTTTGGTTCGGTTTTAATTTCCCATACAGTAAAAAGTGAATAAAACAAATGCGATGCGCTAACTACGTTTGAAAATGAAATTGTCCGTTCCGTACAGGTGTACAGTACACAAAGCGACACAAGCAAAGAAACCATGTAAATGCAATACTATACTTTTGTTGGCTACTCGCTGGCTACCATGTTGACTTACTTGACTTGATACAATAATATTATTGCGTTCCCTTTTCATGCTTTTGATTACATTCGTAATTCGTTCGTACGTACTGCGTGCGATGTGAGGACTTTGAAACTTTGATTCTTGTCCACATCGTAAAATAAATGGATGCACTCGGTTGCATTTTACTTTTACATTTAAGAGGAAGGATGCATTAAAGAAGAAGTAGTTAGTTTAGTTAGTTGGACTTTTGGGATGTTGTTTGGATGCAAAAAAAGAGCAAAAAAAAAGGCAAGTGGTTCGTCAGATACGATGACGTGATGTGAATGCGAATCCTTAAAAAGTCAGGGTAATAATTGTGACGAAAAAAAAGCAACTCAACGTGTGCTCTTTAAAGACTTGGTTACATACATTTATTTCATATTCGGCATTCGTGGAGGTGCTTGAATAATAAATGTGCAGTGCAGGCAGAAGATTCAGTAGAATTAAATACACACTTTTAAAAATATATGCACCCAAGGGAATCCCATATATGTTCTTTCTTTAGCCCACAGGACTTTAGTCCCGGAAGGGCTTATAAGATTCCACTGTCTGTTCGTCTTTGTCGTATAAATTGGAGACAAGACATGTTTTTCCTAGCTTGACAATACAAATTTAAAACAACATTAATTAATACCAGCGCAGCGCACTTCATGCCGTTTTAATGAAAAGCTTTATTATTCTGCTAGGACTCTCCGCCATCAACCTCCAATTTGTAACCTAATTATGGTGTTTTTAATGAAACGCTTCTTATGAGACGCAGAACTATGAGTGGTTTAGTTACAATCAAATCCATATATAATCCAGCTATAGCCAGTTTCTAATGTCGCTCCATTGCAACATTTTATTATTTTATTTGAACAAGATGAGTTGCCGAATGCAATTGATTAGCGCTTCGTGAGTCCCATTCCCATTTTGGATAGCGTCAGTTTTTTAACCATGCATATTTACTTTTTTGAACCCATGTGCTGAGCATGTGAAAAGCTTCGACTTAATTTAATCAAGTTTGTTCGTGGGCCTAAGACATGGATAAGTTATCGATAATTGTGTGTGACTGTGACCATGTCAAGTCAAAAGTCGTGTGTTTAAATTGGCTCCAAAGTTTTGAGTCGGGTTTAGGTTTGTGGTTTAAATCAGAGGGCCTACATAGTGTAGTTGTGTCGTGCATTTTGTTAAAAGTACAAAGGAAGGTATCATTTGTAGATAAGTCCCGTCAGTTTATTTGTTCATGACTGCACTACAAATAATACAAAATAGTTTAGGTTTATTTTATTTTTGGTTTAGTTGAGTTGAGTTTATGAGTTTTAAGTTGGTGGACCGAATATGTTTGATGTTTGCTTCCAATTTATTTTATTTAAGTAGGAAGGCAGTTTAGATATTGTGTGTAGGAACATGAAAGCGTCGTCACTCGTCACACTCATATACTATTTCAATGTTCACTGATTTCGTCAGCCTTTGGGTTTTGAGTTTGACTGTCGACGACGACAATAGAGATTGCAGTATTGCACAGGGACGTGTCCAAGCTTTCAACAGCGATAAATTGGGTAACTAGCTCGAATAACTCTCGTAGGATAGAGGATAGGAGATAGGACTACTGCACTACACTAAATACATTGTCGAATTTTAATTATCCAAACGGCAGAGCTTGTTTATTTTGGCATTAATGTGCATTTAAATTGTATTATCAACTTGAGAGAATTAATTCCTTGTTCCTTGAGAAATGCTGACACATCAGATTCAATTGAAGAGCTACAGAAAACAGAAATTTAGACAATTTAGTGTTGTTTGTTTTCACTATGAAGCATAAAATTCAAATTAGTCTGTAACGTCATTGGAAATTTGAGCAGCAAAACATATTTTGCTATTTTCATTCAACTACATGGAATAATACAAATCAAAGTACTGTCATTAATGTCACTAACTGTCCACCTGCCAGCCCTGCCTGGACGTATTTATTTTTTGAATGATTGTTTCAGATTTTTGTTCAAGGGTGCTTCATAATAATATTTGACGGCAAAATCAGGGCTTCGACATTCGACATCCAACAAAACAAGAATCAAATTTGTGCTGAACCAGTTGATTTTTTAACTCAATTTTACGTTATTCAAAAATTCAAATTATTTAAACATTTTCATTTGAGGAAACTAAACTACTACGCAGGTTTTTTATTTTGTTTTTTGTACATATTTTAATTTCCTTGTTGTATTAACATGTGATAATTTTGGTTGGATTTTGAATTGCATTAGATAGGTGAGAATCAGGTTTGAGTTACTTTTAGCTTGTAATTGTGGTTGGACTCTCTAGTCTCTACGGACACACATAGTAAATGGAAGTAGATAAAAATTTGTGAAAACTTAATGTGGAAAAGTTTGCCTGCCTACCTGCGCCTGGCCATGTGAATACATCTGCGTACGCACTGCAGTCAGCTGTGCGTGCAAAAGGGTTGATTATGTGAACATGTTTTGGCAGTTAGATTTGCACAGGACTTTTTGAACAGGTAGTGCGACGTTGCAACTTGGACTTGGTCTTTATGTAAATTCACATGAGCAAAGTTAAATTCATGTAGGTAGGTGAGATTTTGAGTGTTTAGTTTTTAGTGTACTACGGCTGTTGACCCGCACATTGTTCGGGCCACCCCAGGTTCAAACAAATTAGTGGGTATTGATGGATGACGGCTACAAAGAGCCACAGATGTCCTTTTATGATCTGATGTTTGGATGTATTTTTAATAAATTTATTGGATTTTAGTTTTTGTTGGCTCCAGGAGATGAATAATTTGCACAAGTATGAAACAGAAATTGAAATTAGGGGCTACAGTTGTGCGTTGACGTAATGATCCTGGACATAGTCAAATGGCTCGGCTACCCTTTTCGAAATTTTATGCCTACTGTTTTGCCTGAAAAAAATTCATTTGGATTACAATGATTTCTAGAATATGAGTCGAGTAGAAAAAGCTGAACAAGTTACACAAGGTCATTCAAACGCTCCAAGTCCAAGTAAACAAAAAGAATATTGTTCGTATATTTCTCTAGGGTGCATTTTAATTACCATCATGTAATCTAGCATGCAGGCAAATTGTGTTCTAAGCCCACATTCATTCGACGAACGCCTGGCTGGGTTCAATTTCAATATTAAAAGCAGGATAATTTATATTACATGCGAGATTTGGATGCTTTAGCAACACCAACAGCTACTAAACTACTGCAGCTTTGACGACGACACATGTCGGTGAAGGTTACCTGTCTCTCACTTCATTCGTTCATTTGTTCCGAGCCCACAATGTACGAATGATGTACAAGAATGGAAACTGCTCACTTTTTTGTATTTTTTTATATTAGGAAACACAACTCAAACTCAAATCATTTGCTATTTGTCCATATGGCAAGCAAGCTAAGAGCCTACTGGAACTCATCCTTTTGTATTTAGCTAGCGTAGTAGCTCTGCTTCGAATCCTTTTCAATGTCTCTTCTGGACTGGATCTGCCTGGTGCTTGAGAGGCTGAGAAGAGATGTGATGTAGAATTTGAATAAATTTGTTCACGATTCCAATTCCACGAAGCGCGTTAGTTTGGTTTGAAGTGGAAATAGAAATGGTATGCGCCAAAACTTTGATATAGGGCATAAATCTGGGCCAATGATGATGATGATAGTCTTGAGAGTCAGATGAGTTTGGTGAGAAAATCCATGTTTCGTTGTTGGAGAAATTGCACTAAAAAGGAAAGGCAGGAATCGCAGGAAGAATCAAAACCTTGAAGAAATGATCCAGAGTTGGTGTAAACATAGGAAGGAGGTATATGAGCAGCTGGTGGCTGGCTGACTGCTTGCCTTGTGGAAGAAAATATTTATGTAGGAATTTTTTAAGGATTCTTCTCTTGAATTGATTGAGTGAGAACAGAGCAGAGCAGAGCTCCTTCCACTTCAAATCCTTCCTTTTGCTGGTTCGGCTGAGTTGTGTGCTAAAATGGGACGCAATGTTGTTCCCTGAGTTTTCAACAAAATCTCTCTCAACTTTGTGCACGAGGAAGAGTCTTGAGGAAAACTAGGTCAAGTTTTGACATAATTTATTGTATTAGGTGCACCATAGTGTGGAGAGGACTAGTGAGTAGAGAATAGGAAACCAGGTTCAGAAGCGAAGCATGCCTGCCTTCACACGAGCATCAAAAGCACTGGTGAATCGAATCGACCGAATTTTATTCCAAGTGAAAGCCAAGCATTAGGCTCAGATTATAGAGTCGTTAGTTTAAAGCGTGCGTACACCCATTTCATATCAAAGTGAAATAGAACGTCTGACCTTTCAAAGGATTTTTAGATAAATTCAACATGAATGGGCAAGAGAGTCCTGGACTAGCAGATTTGACTAGAGTTCTGAAATTTTCAAATGGATTTCAGAATTGATTGCACTGCTTCAAGGAATGTAAATGTGCGTCAAAGTTCATTAAGTTGTTTCAGTTTGTTAGGTTTTGGTTGGATGATTGGTTGAACTGATATGAAAGCCATTTTCAAGGTTGCCTTTTGTATCCCACAAGGGCTTTAGCGCAGAGTTAATTCTCATTTCTCATAATTTTGATTCGTCAAATCTTTCCTACGAATTGTTTTCACTGAATATTCCTTACGTGTTTCTATCTACTAAACTAGAGTTGATTTGAATTTGAGGTTTGAATGCATAGCCTGGTCCTTTGGTCCTGGTCATGTACATGTTTGCTGATGTTTGCTGAGTTCTAGTTTATGCAACTTTGTTTTTTTTCTGATGGCAAGCAACTAAATGGTTGTGGAGGGAATAGCCAAGTCTTACTTTTAGATTGCTGTGACGGGGGATAGATAGTACACTAATAAGTCGTATTTCTGCTTTGTTCAACTTGAATCGAAGTTGGCTATGATCTAAAGCTGACTGGCTTGACTTAACTTTTGGTTTGGCAAAGTATTTTGCAAGGCTATTTAGATCGCTCACTTCACTCACTCATTCACGAGTTGAGTTTGGCTAATAATGTAAAATGTTGACTATTAACGTACATTTCCTAGCCAGAAGTAGTAAGCAGGGCTGTGTAATATCGTGTACTGAAAACTAAGTAAGCACTGAATGAGCTCTAACTTAACTTGAAGGTGAATAGTTTTTTTGTGGGTCTGCTCAAGCTGATGTATTCTTTTTGGACTTTGAGAGAGATCAGGTCTGGTGGTTTGGCTTATTGGCTAGCAACAGAAAAGTAACTCTGTACATCCATCCTGGCTATTCCTTGCAGCGCTGCAGCTAAAAAAATTTAAATACCATTTTCGTGATCCTTCATGCATTTGTCTCTGGCAAGGTAAAGAGTTGCATTGTTTGAAGTTTGAACATAATTTGCTGAATGCTGGGTTGGATAGAATTGTAAACATGCCTCCAAGACTTGTTACAGCTTAACTTTTGAAAGCCTTTCAATGATTCAACTTGCATATAGAAAAAGAAGGAAATTGTATTTAAAATTGGAATTCGAGCAATGGAGTTTTTAATATTCGACGAAAGCTAGCGTAGCTGGGCTGGGATAGACGAAATTATATTGAGTAACCTCGGCAAATGTGAACTTGAGGAACCTATCGATTATTTGGTGGGACGAACTCCCGAGGTCAGATCGATCAGACTTTTGTTTTAATATTATTGGATAGCTGGTGAGGATGGTGAAAGCTGTCCTAATTTAAGTGCTGAGTGTTCAAGTTCAATTTTGAAGGGTCTGTTTCTCTTTGGTTCTCTTCTACTCTAATCTGAGTCAGTCAAGTCTGGAAATGTTGGTTAGAGACTGGTTAGGTTAGGAGTACGGAGAGTAGAGAGTCAAGTGCAAAGTGCAAACCACAGTGTGACCTAATTAGACACTCCAGAGTAATTTAAAACTTTTCTCAGTTGTTTGGGTTTAAACCCTTTTTGGAAACATGTAACTTTGATGTAAAATATCATGAGCAATGAGCATGAGAACATTGCTGCGATGATCTCAATCAGACTAGACTGTCTGAATTTCGAACCTCAGGATTTTGGACATTCACACGAAAGAGGAATACTGTTGTAAAACATATGTATTCTTTAATCGAATTAGACGATTACTTGTGTTAATGTTGACAAAAATTATATAGAAAGTTTTCAAGAATTTAAAGTAATCTGTAAGCGCAATATCTAATAATTTGTTTGTCAGAATTTCCTCAGCCACTCAGCCAATCTAGAGAACGAGTTGTGGAAGTTAGACATTGTTAATTATGATGATGATGGAGGTAGACGTGGAACTGTAGAGAGGAATAATTATTAGTTTGTGTTTTGGGTTAGATATGATGATACGCGTTGCATGTGTTATTTCATGCTGTGTAACAATGTACCTTAACGTTCCACATTATTGTTCCTCTGTTAGCTTAGCCAAAAGGTAGTCTTGACAACTCGGCCTATCAGGAAGGTTCGTTTTCGATAATCAACAATTGAAAAATCGTTTTTCTTACCGGACCGTCCACAAAATAGTGTAATCAATTGGCAAGTGGGCACCGGTTTGTTGATCTCAAAAACAAATAAATACAAATTTCAGAATAGAATTAGCAGATGTACTAATTTGTCATTCGTTCATTGTTTGAATTAAAGCGAGCTTGTTCCCGACCAAGTTTCACTTTCACAAAATTATAAACTTTGGTCAACATTGCTTCGGGCGATAAGTCCTAGTCCTGGTAGGATTATTTAGTAGAATGTCTAGTTAAATTGAATTTCGGTCCCAGGCCCAGGGTGATCATATGGGTGAGGAAGGACTGGATAAGCTGGCTAGACTGCTGACTTGTTTTCACGTTCCTTGAAGTATGAGCTTACCTCATAGACTGTTTGATTTACCTTGAGCCTAACTATTAGCTAGGATAGCAGTTAGCAGTGTTAGTTACTAAGCAACTTTACGGAACGGATAAAGAAGGAGAAGTAGATTAAAGTGCACATTTACAGTGAGTTTACGTCAACTTATTATCATTTTTCTTTCATTTAGTTTTTCTTTTCTGTTGAGGCTAAATGCTTTGGGTTAAGTAGGTCCTAAATTATAAAGTACCAACATCATGGAAATGTGACGAGGCATACATTACATTGTTGGCCACTACCACAAATTTGCACAATTTATTGTTGTGTGTATAGTCTTGAGAGTAGAATGTTTGAGTAATGTGAAGTGAATGCGAAGGGATGGAATGACCGACTCTTAAATGCATGAAAAGAAACAAGGAATGAAATTGTGAAAAGGTTTTGATTTTGATATCAAGAATAGAATAGAAGGATTGCGTAGAGTTTTCCGTTCGGTATATTCAAACCATTTTACGAGTCAATAAATTCTGTTTGATAGTTGTGTTGATGTTGATAAGATAGAAGTTATCTGAGTCAGAGAATGTGAAAAGTTACAAATGTGCGTGTAGGTCTATTGAGTCGCGATCGCGATTGCGTCTTTTAGTTAGCATGGTTTGGTCATCGGTAGCTAGCAGTGGAACTTACAAGTTTGCAACCAACAGCGGAAAATTAAATGAAACATAGCCTGCGATTTAATTAATTAGGGACTTGCAAAACCAGAGCGAAATTAAATTCGACCTAATTTAAAAAATGTGATGTTCAAGAAAGGGCTGCAAATAAAATACGTACTGCGTTCAATATGTCTTTGAGTCTAACCTTCATTATGTTTGTACGATCTGAATGTACTGTCTCTACGAAGAAGGGGTTCTTTCATTAACTGACTATAAAAGACGAAACCTGCGTAGAGCAATTTTAGTTTGTGAAAATTTGATTCTGCTTTCGTCGGTTTGATTCGGTTACGACCACAGAAAAGGCTTAAGGTTTGGCCCGCTATTCTAGGAAGTGAATTGAGTTGAGCTGGAAAATTAAATTGTACCATTCGGTTTAGTTGGACTTTACTGGTTAGAATTTTGCTTTAATTAAATAGCTTTCTAATTAGAGGTTGTACGGTGTGGCTTAGTTTAGTTCGTTCATGTCAAGTTGTCACACAACGAAATTGAAGTGGGAATTTAGTGTATTCGGGAATAGTTCTTCTAAAGGTTGGCAAAAGAGAGACTTTTTGGCTACTGGTCTCGCCTTCTGCTTCTGGATTATTCAACAATTTTGGCTGAGCCTGAATGTAGATTTCTAGTTCTAGTTTTGGTGCACTAGGCTTCATTTGAATGCAGCTCTGCCCAAGATTAGCTTTTCTTTTGGGTTTGCAGCAAAGAATGTTGTATCAGAATTTCCGGGCGAATATATTAAACTTACCCAACCTTGTCCTCTGACTTCAGTTCTTGCATCTCGAATCTTACCTTGATTCCATATTTGCACTTCACATTAGCCAAGGTCTAGTAACTTTGTGATCGAAATTCTTCAAGGTCCTTATTCCTAGCTAAATTGAATTAAATATATACCCTTTATGTTTCCAGCTTGAACTGGTCCTTTCATAGTCCTCGGTAAACGTATAGGTTGACTGATCTAACTACATCCGAAATAAAGGGATTTTGCACTAACTGAAACTCAAGCTGAACCTAACTTGATCCCGAACGACAATGTAGAGGCGATATTCCATGGCGTAATCTTTTGAAGAGGGAGGAAATATCGAGCTGAATTTAAAGTGCAGATACATAGAAAATGTCGTGGAATGGCGGTATGGGTATAGAGATACAGGAAATACAGCTTGGGCTGTAACTCATCCCTGGTTATGGTTTTAGACTAGGCGTGATCTTTGAGCTGTGCAGAGTAGAATAAACCGAGAAGATTACTTCATTAGTTCATTGTCGACTTATTTTTCTGTACGCATTTCCTGCCACCAAGGTAAGATTGACGGACAAATTACCATATTTTTAGAACTTTCATGTTATTCTAAAATCTTGAGATTGCGATTCAGAAATTATTTAACACGCAGAATTCTGGAAAGTAAAGTCCGACTTCTACTTTCAGGCGTTCCAGGGAAGGTAAAATTTGTCAGAAATCGACACAAAAGTACAGCAAAATTCTTCGGAACAAAATTGCGCGTTTGGTGAGCGCGCGCGTGTTGGGTTAGGATATATTCGAAAATACGTTACACCATTCGACTCAAGTGTGTTAGAAAGCAAACAGCTTTTTTCAGTTATTGGCAAAAGGCTGGGGCTCATAGTCGAACGCCCTCGCGAGGGGTGAGGGGCCCCTCGCCCTCGCGAGGGGTGACGGACCCCTCGCGAGGGGTGAGGGCGATAAGGTATTTTACTGAGGGCGAGGGCGAGGGGAGGGGTGGACTTTCGTTCCACTGTGTTAAGAGATAGCCCTCACGAGGGGTGAGGGGCGCCTCACCCCTCACCCCTCGCGAGGGGTGACCGGCACCCATCTCGAGGGGTGGGTTTTGACTGACACCCCTCATGAGGGCGAGGGCTGGCCATTTGTTCAACTATGGTTACAACTGAATGGATTCTTTGTTGCACTTAAAAATAGAATATTTAAAAAACAATGTAAATTTTAATAGTTGTTGTCTGACAAACCATATGCTTCTAAGTTGTAGGGTGCAATGTGCAATCCGGCTCTAAAAAATGGCACAATGTACGCAGAATAATAGAATGATCATGAAGTGCAAAGGCTACGCTTTTGAATCAATCAGACATTTTATTGGGCTCAACTGAATGATAAAATCCTATCATAAAATGGAAAGAAATAAGAATTTATCGGTAGGATTTCTGGTAGCGAGCACGAGCTCCTGGACCACCGAATTTCTTTGGCTCGCAACGTCTGGGATCAGCGACAAGGAGACTCCGATCGTACTGTGTCAAAATATCTTTGATCTCCTTTTTTGAAGCTTCGTCGACATCTGTGAAGTAAATAGAAGTCAATTAGTAATTGCCACTGAATTCGGATGAAGTTTTTGACCGTGTTTTAGTCAATATTTTAGAAACTTACATTTTTGGTAGTAGGCTACCAAAGCCTTGGAAATGGCTTGACGAATGGCATAGACTTGTGCCACATGCCCGCCACCCTTAACACGGACTCTGATGTCTACATCCGCGAATCGGTCCTGCAATTAAATACCAAAAATTAGGGTACTCTACATCAATCGAAGGCATATAATCAGAATTGGTTGGTGCTGGTGTAAAGTGATCCAAAACTAAAAGAACATTTTAATAGTGATAGTAGGGGTAAGACATATGAAAAATAAGCAGTTATTTTTTGTGGACCACCTTGAACACATCAACTCCATTGTATAGTTGAATATTTAACTCAGTACTACCCTAACACAAAGTACATGAACTATCTCCGGAAAAATGCAAAGGTACATGTTGGTGGATGGGGTGATACCATAACCAATTCAATAGTTTACACCAAATTACAAATCCTAGTTATTCCAATTAAGTATATGTAAGTAAACTTTGTAAGTAGTACCTTTCCAAGAAGGAGTATGGGCTCCATGAGCTTGAATTGAAGAATCTTGGGCTCAACCAGCTCCAATGGTCGTCCATTCACCTTCAATAGACCTCGTCCACTTTTGCAATAAGCCACTGCGGTGGCTGTTTTCTAAAAAATACAAATAGCAATAATTCATAATTAGAAAATCATTCAAGTGCACCTTAACCCATGACCTGTACTCGATAGACACAATTCAATATTCAGTCATCTACATTCTACTCTGCAGCTAGTTAAAGTTAGCTAAACTTCATGGTTGCCCGACCGCCGACCGGCCGGGTCAACCGACCGACGTTAGCCAAATCTCAATAAATGCATATTAAAAATATTGTGACTTACCTTCCGCCCAAAAACTTGGACAGATTGAATCTCCTCTTTCGCTTTCATGCTATGCATGGTGATGCTGATTTTATGTTTCTAACACTTTTTCAAAAAGTTAAATAAATTAGAAAAACTTGTGGATAAAAGTCTTTAGCCGACCTGACGGTGATTAGAGTGGAATGAAGCAGAGTGAAGGACCGGGCAGACTTTGCTTGCACGATGTGTCGTCGCATTGGACGGCATGCATGGAGCAATATGGCATTGCAGCCCATTGGCACGAGAGGGCATCAAATCCACTCACTCTTGTCACATTTTCGCCCATGCCTTTGCCCAGCACTGCTGGGGCCAAAAATGTGGCAAGTTGAGCTTCCAAAATGTCCAAAATGTGATTAGCGTTGGTGCATTGCATTGCATGGGATGGGATGGAAGGCAAGCCTTGTGGTGGAAAGTTGTCACCGTCGCCCCCTTCCACCGCCCACATTTGAATCTCAGAAGAAAAATTCACTTTGATTTTGGCCTCGACTCTGACACCACCACGTGCTCAGTTGACTCCTGTCTGCTCGCTCAACCTGACCTAATTGTTGTTTTTATTGTTGCGGGTGCGGAAGTTTGGTTTGGTTGTTGTTCTTGCGTTGTTGGTCCAAGGCAAGGCACGGTCATCGGGCAAAGGTCGAGATGGACACAACAACAACAAAGACCACGGCTGCAACTGCTGACCAGCCGCAACCAGGGCCCAGTAAATACATGACTTGGTCTATGGTCAATTCCAGTAGTACGGTGACAAATACAGCCAAGGCAAGCCAGCAAAGCAAAAAAGAAAAAACTGATGACAAAGAAAAAGTAGACTTGAATCTAGGTTGGGAGAATCTACACGTACAAGCAAAGATTGTAGAACAATGCAGAACAGTTTTGGGTGAGTCATTAGAAAGTCATATTTTGCGTTTAATTGAGATTTTATTACTACTTGCAATTTGGAGTTCTGCTCCAACTCCAACTCCTGCTGTCAGGGTGTTTTCCACTGACTGAAGTAGTTTTTTTTATATTGTTCATGGGGTTTCCTCGTCGCCGTCCATCGTCATGGAATAACTCCGTCCGTGGAAACACCTTGGCAGCTATATTGACTATGATTTTATGACAATTTCCATCCGTTAGATAGGACTACGACAATAGAATGAGAATGTTCTTTAAATGAGACACTTGTGGAAGGAAAGGAAGGACATGATGTTATAGGCTCTAATATTTTAATGGTTTTCTTACAAACTTTCTTTTGGGAAAATTGGGTTTGTGAGTGTGTGTCAAATGCGTGTGCAGAATGGGTCAGAGAAAATTGATTTTTCAAATTCCATTCCCATTATCATCTGAAACTATTTTTGAAATAATCAGAGACACGGCAGATGATACACATATGCAAACTGTAGACTAAATGACAAGATGACAAGTATAAAAGTAGTTTAACTTTAACTATGAATTTACACAGGTTTGGCAAAACCAACTCCGGTCCAGGCTGCCTGCATACCAAAAATTTTTATTGGTCGTCACTGCTTGGCCAGTTCTCCGACTGGAAGTGGGAAGACTCTAGCTTTTGCTGTTCCAATGGTAGGGAAATTATTTGTGGATCCTTACGGAGTTTTCGGACTCGTACTCACTCCAACCAGAGAATTGGCTTATCAAATCAAGGATCAATTTGAGGTAGTAGGCTGTGGACTTCTCCGAGTGTCAGTCATAGTAGGCGGTGTTGACATGCAAACCCAAGCTTTAGAACTGCAACGTAGACCGCACTTTATTATTGGAACACCTGGACGGTAAGTCACTTTGAGTCTTAGATACAGCGCAGCACGAATTATTGGATTTATCTTGTGCCTTCAAAAATTTGACAGCAGGCTTAGGCTTACTGCTGATACTAATCGCAGTGTAAACCCCCTAATTGCTTTTACTAGTCCAGGAAGTCAAAAAGTAAAATTTACTATTACTATAGTTTTTGATTAAATTTGTGAACAATAATAGCAGAGTTGTGTAATCCCGGGATTACGGATTACGGATTACGTAATCAGATTACGGATTACAGTAATCCGTAATCCAGTAATCCATGCCATTTTTTCTGATGCATGTAATCCGTAATCCGTAATCCAAGAAAATGAAGCTGAAAAATGTAATCCGTAATCCATAGCAGGTGGCAGAATGTAATCAGATTACGGATTACATTTTTGGATTACTTTTTTTTCATTTGTTTACTTTCACGCCCTTTGGGCAGGTGGGCAGACCCAGTATTCGTCTTAGGAACCCGAACCCGAATGAAGTCGGGCTTCGGAACCGGAACCCGAATGAAGTCGGGCTCCGGAACCGGAACTCGAATGAAGTCGGGCTCCGGAACCGGAACAAGAATGAAGTCGGGTTCTGGAACCAGAATGAAGTCGGCTTCCGGAACACGAACCCGACCCGAGATTTCGG
>JAQGCM010000279.1:0-29382 GCA_034699705.1 Hymenaphorura dentifera | reverse complement strand
TTCTGATCCAGAAACGCCAATTCAATTTATTCCAAAATTTCTGGATCCTCTCTTCTTGGCCTGTAGCTCTATGATGCAAACTCGCACGTTGTGTGTTGGGCGGGTAGGAGGGGCATGCAGTAAGAAATTTCAAACACTAAAGTTCAATCAAGCTAGTTTGTAGTTTGATTTGATTTTGATTTTATGTTGTCGGCTTTTCGAAATCGAGTAGTACTTTTAGGACAGTCTTTAATTAAACCAGAACTAGATTTTCTTAGATTTTTTACTAGTCGAATGGACGACCAATTGTTAGAAAAGACTTCAACGAAATTGTGCCAGGATGCTGCTGAAGGGAACACTGATGAGCAGTTGGCCGAAGTGCTTGGAGGAGGATCCAGTGTTTCCGAAGGAAAAGTGGTCATTCTTCACGATGGACGCAGCAAAAGTTTCTATAATCCAACCCAAGAAGTTAATAGAGATATTAGGTAATTTTGTAAACGCTGATTTGTGGGAAGTGATTGTGGATTGGGAACAATGTCCAGAACAATAAATTGGTAATGTATTTGTACGGCTTTATTTATGTTCCATATTCCAGCATTTTGGGCATCCAAACCTTTATCAACCGAAGACAAGACCAAACCAGCTCAAAGGTAAGTGTCCTTTGTGTATTTCCGTTTCTTTCGAAATTTGTTCGAGGCTTAAAATGCATTCGCTATATTTACTGACTTTTTTTAACGCAGAAAGCAACCATCCTGGAAGCACTGGCAGCCACAGGTGATGAACGTTTCTATTTCTCCAGTCTTGGACTCGAACGAATACTTACAATTAAGTTATAAATTTCACTCTTAATTCTCCACGTTTTATCCAGGAATGAGATCAATTCGATATGCCAAGGAAATTAGTGGAGTGGACAGCATCATTGCCAACGACTTTTCACAAACTGCTGTTGAGAGTATTAAGAAAAATTCCGAATACAACAAGACTTCTGAAATTATTGTACCCTCACTTATGGATGCCAGGTCAAGTTAATTCCAGCATTTTTTTTCTCTCTTGGAGACTGTTTTTGACAAGATTTGTAATTATTTTTGCGTAACACTTTTAGCGTGCTGATGCATTCGCAAAGAAATACTCACACTGTTGTTGATATCGATCCCTATGGTACACCAACTCCATTTCTGGACTCTGCAGTTCAAGTAAATTCAGCTTGGCTGCAAATATTAAGTAGTAATTTATTTTGCCTGAATTTTTGGTTATTCATCGTTGTCGTTTTAATAGTGCGTGCAAGATGGTGGAATGCTTCTTGTTACGGCTACCGATATGGCTCTTCTTGCTGGAAATCATCCCGAGTCCTGTTTTGCGAAGTATGGGTCCATGTCCTTGAAATCCGACGCGTGCCATGAACTCGTAATTGATTATTAAATCGTTTGACTCGTTCAAAAGAACACATTTTCAATACTTTTCGCATTATTCTAGGCTCTCCGAATTGTGATATTTACAGTGCAAAGCGTAGCCAATCGTTATGGTCGGTATGTGCAGCCGTTGCTGTCATTAAAAATTGATTTTTACGTGAGGATATTTTTTCGGGTCACCAAAAGTCCTCTCAAGTGCAAAGAAACTGCGTCGTAAGTAAATTCAAATATTTGCAAATAAATGAGCTCTACGTAGTCAATTATTTTTTGCCACTGGCCAAGGTCTGGTCAATGCCCAGACTGTTGAAGTTCAAGTTGGTAATTTACCTTCTCAGACATACCATGATGATTTGCTTTGCTGTGCTAATAATGTTGTCTATTTATACTTCAGTCCTTTTTAATCTACGCAGGCTAACTTCTTTAGTTTATCAATGCACGGGGTGCAGAAGCTTAACATTGCAACCGCTGGCGATACAACGTAGTAATGGACTCTTCGGTTTTGCTGGGCCTACAGTTTCCGAAAAATGTGAAATCTGCAATTTCCGTTTTCATGTTAGTAAACAGATTTACTTTGCAGCACTGCAGGCTATTTATTTTTGTCGATAGTTTGTTAGCTGAATAATGTGATTCTGTACAGGTTGGTGGACCGATCTGGACTGGCCTAATTCAAGACCGAGATTTCATTTCCGGAATGCTAGAAACATTGAAATCAACACACGCTTACCTTAACACTGCTCCACGAATAGAGGTATTCCACAAAAGCAATTTTTTTAAGCGGACTTGCCTTATACATTTGCTAATCCACTTAGGGTTTACTAAACTTGGTGTCCGAAGAATTGAATGTGCCTTTAATGTACGAAATCAGTCAACTTTGCTCAATCGTAAAGTGCTCATGTGTGAAGCTGTTGCAGCTGAGGTACGCATACAGCTTTTTTAAAGCGTTTTGACTGTTGGTGATTCTGTGATTGGTAATTTTGCAATTCTTCTAGATCTGCGCTCATAACGCTTGGATACGAGGTTTCAGTGTCGCACGTAGGGCCAAATACGGTGAAAACAAACGCACCAAATAACGTGCTATGGGACATTCTTCGGGAGTGGCATAGATTGGGAAATGGTGGCAAGCCAAAAGAAGGAACGCCTGGGTTCAACATTTTGGCGAAGGAAATTGAAACGAAAGGTATCAGTTTTGCTGTTCGAGAGGATGCGAATCCACAATCCAGAGCGAGCAAGTTTCTCAGATTTCAAATGAATCCAACAAGCCATTGGGGACCGGGTGTTAGGGATTTCTTTAAAGTCCAACATTCAGATGCTATTCCTAAGAAAATTAAAAATCAAGGGAGACATGCAGAACGCAATCGAAAGCGGAAAGGTTTGAGCACGGTTCCAACGCCGAACGACTTGACTTCAACGGAAGGCAAAGATTCACCAGAAACTAAAAATTCTAAATCTTCGGTTTAAGTTATGATTGAGCTCGAATATTTTTAACTGGTTTTGAGATACACACGTTTCTATTTAATGTTTGTTCGTGCGAAATGACTTATGACGTTGCTGAACTTGTTAAGCACAAACCTAATTTGGCGCAATTATTGCGTGGAATTTAATTTATGTTGGCAGTTAGTACAGAAATTGTTCATTGGACTGATAGCACAAACTGTCCAAATAAAAAGGAAACGAGGCCGTAAAATATCGTGTAAACGAGTTTATTTTTATCAGTAGGCAATAAATTACTTGTTTGTGAACAAGAGGGAGTACTAATTCTTTGCCACTTTTATTTATTTCGAAACTTTCATCGCATTTTTATCTGTATTAATTGAACAGTTGAGATTTGATGATTCTGCTACTGATTTTAAGAAAACTATTCAATTCTTTGACTGGTGACAAAGATTTATATTTTAATTGGAAGATTCTTGTTCTTTTGTATTTAGAAACATGGATTGAATAATTTGGCTAATTTCAAATTTAATTTTAGAGCTAGGGTAAAGAGGTAGTTTAGTTATTTCAGAGCTAAAAGGTACTATAGTTGCCTGCCTAATTCAATATCGGATACAAAATTTCATGCAACAATCAACAAAAAGTAGTGGCGAAACTTAGAAATTAAGTTAAAGTACATGTTTAGTCCTTCGGATAGTAAAGATTCAGTCATGACAGACTGGCTTTCCAGTCTGGTTCAAATTGGGCATAAACGTATTGCTTCAAAAACAAAATAACAAAACAGTGCAATGTTATTCTTCCTTGTCAATTTTTAAAAAAATACAAAAAGTTCAAACTTAACTTCATGCTTAGTTTACGTAATTAATTAAAACAAAACTTTGCCTAGATCATATTTAAACAGAAATGAACAATTCAAACCCTAATAATTCTTAGCCGCGTATATCATAATTATTTTGCGAAAGGACACAAACTGCAGAGTATTGTTAATAATTTACTATCGTTTTACACAGTTGGCGAGAACTCGAACTACACAACACAACACATGCTATCCCTACTACTGCTTACTGCAAATTCTAAAGCAATTTAGCATTCGGTTAAAACTTCTACGTGGTAGTAGTTAGATATTCACAATAATATTCAAAATCTATCATGCATGGTATATGAAACAATTCAGAGAGTTCCTCCTGAAAAAACTGAAGAATTGCATCTTCCATTGTTCTCCTAATTACAAAGTTTTTTTTGCTCTAAACAATGATTGGTGTTTCTTTTGAGTAATGATGGTAATGATGATGAATATGCTCATGGATGTGGTGATGCTCATGCTTCTTCATAGCGGGTGGTGTCGATGGAACCGGAGGATTTAGATTTTTCCTTGGAGAGGAAAACTTTTTCTCAGCTCCTCCAAGATTTTCACGCTCAAGCCAACTGATGACTCTTTCTGCAAAGAACAATCAAAAATGTAATTAAGAAAATGACTTTTACAAACGTTTTTGCCAGAAACTTTCAAAATTGTCTGAGAAATTTGTAGCTTACCGATGGCTCGCGTATGTTCTTGTTCACGGTTTCTGTGCTTGAGTTGATGCGGGGTCGGGGCAGCGGTCGTCGTAAACTGGGTCAAATTATTTGTATTTTTGTTGACGATGAGCGGAGATTTGTTCGAAATGCAGCCAGTCACCTCGAGAGTTTCCTCATGATGACTCGTGGACAATCTCTGCTGGTGTTGATTTGAGTTTTTGGATATATTAATGTAATTGTTATGATTGTTAATTGTACAGTGATTTTGGGGTGCGGAAGGGTGATCTTTGTCCGAAAGATGCTTCATAATGTTTTGGCTTAAGTCGTGAGATCTGGAGCGGTGATGCCCGTGCTTCTTACACAAATGATTGCGATGATGAAAAAATTTGGACCCGCTGAGCCCGTTCAGAGGTCTGGGGGCTGGTGAGCAGTTACGGGAAGCATCCTCCAGTTTTTCTTTACATAGCGAAATATCATTGTTGAGGAGCGGTAAAATCGGGCATCCTGGGTCGATGAGATGGTTGTGAGAGCAAGGGTGGTGCTGGGGGGATGGGGTCGGTGATTGACGACTTTGGTGATACTCGTAGCGACAACAAGGGGATACATTATTTTTGTCCATATTGGCCTGCAAAAGTTCAATGAGATCTGGACTTTGGTGACCCCCCAATTGGAGGGAGCACGCCGTTCTCTCCCTCCATTTCTTCCGGTTCCTCATGGGAGAAGCACTGCAGTCTCTAAAAATGTCAGTGGAAAGATTTCGACAACCGCGACAATTGTTTGGATTTGGTATACGAACTGAACTAAATTTTGGTTTGTCTAAATGATGGCCGCGATGCTCAGCAGGTCTCCGCTCCCGATTTAGATTCTCTCGAATCGTCACGTTCACATTGTTGCGAAGTTTGGTTCGATGCTGTGGTGGGTGCTGCTGGTGGTCCGTAGAAATTGGGTTAGTGACAGGATTTTGATCCTCAGAAGTAGAGTTTGAGTTGACATTTCCCATCGTGTCGGCGACCTTGAGGTTGCTGTAATTGTTGTTGTTCTCGTTGGACTCTCTTTGTTGCTGTTGTTGCTTTTGCTGCTCAGGGGAAACGGTGAGTCGAACTTTGATGGTTTTCTTGCCGCCTTGTGGGACTGTGATGGAATCGTTTACAGCTCCGTAGATACTCCTCACGAGACCAGCAATGTCCTGTCAAATCAGAAAAGGTCAATAGGTCAATTTCCATTTCCGGCGTTTTGGCATTAGTCTGTCTTTAAAAGTTCATGGACTCATTGGCAGTTCAAGTCGAAAAACCAATCGTTAATTTTCAGTGAAATCAACCTGCTACTTTAAGTAAAGTTGCAAGCATGTCTAATTTGAAGATATGGCATTGCCATTTCTACTATTGCCTATTTCAAGATAAATTTCTCATCCATCGTTAAAGTAGTGAAGGCAAACATTAAAAAACACTTAAGATTTGCGAAATTCGAAGCCATGAGAAATGCTATTGCCTCTGGCTTTAAAAATAATTAATTGCAAACTATTATGCTTACATCTTTCGTAATTTTCCCATGGCCATCTAAATCATAAAACGTGAATGAAAATTCTTTCCTCTCTTCTCCAGATTCACTTCCTTCCACTTGGACGTCGCATTCGAAATCCTGCAAATACGTAAAATATGACGAATTATTCATTTGAATTGACTCAGTTTTGCGTGAAAAATATTCAGTCAAATCAGAATCTCAATCTTGTGAACTCATATAGGTAAGGAACGAGGTCAATCGGTCAATTTTCTACAAGAAATGATTCGTGCTATTCAGAGATTACAGTAGAAATGAGTGTCATGGGCGCAATGGTTTAGTATCCAATGGTTGTGTAGTTTTCCACGTTCATTCACAATTAGGAATTTAATTACGCTAGAAGCAGGCAATATTATTGCAAATTATAAATCAGTGGCACGCACAATAAAAGGCTTGGTTTCTAGTAAAACAGAACCTTCGAACCTCGTGCTGGTTGATGTGGAAAACTAGGCGAAAACAGATTGAGTTTGCATTTATTAAACGAGACGTTAACTCAAGTCAAGGCTCGTGTTCAGCACACTTTAGTTTTGCTAGTCGTGCAGATTAAAAATTCATATAAAATTTAGACCCGTCAGTTAAATCTGCTTGAAGCAGCGGCGAGACCTTACCTTAAAAGATATGATATGATAATCTACCTCTGCCTATTTAGGGATTCGCAAAATGTTTTTTGGCATTAAATAAGAGCAAACAATTTTGTTGAATTTGTGAAAGTAGTATGGGGAAAGTGATCAAAAGCCTAGTCAAGACATTCAAATATTTCAATTCTGATGACTCGATTCGGCAAAACGTAGAGTCAAAAAGTTTTACAGACTTGCAAACATGATCTCATGCAATGACCTGGAAATTTTATGGGTTAAGTGAACGTAAATTAAAATCTTGTCGTCTTGTTTGATCATAACATTGGAAAATTCAACTTAATGAAGAGGCAATATCAAAAATTACAAGGTTCGGTGGTTGACACTTGACATTATAACTAGACCATAACTTTGAATCTTTATTCATTGCCATTTGTCCTCAAGCAATAAAGCACAAGCACTTGGCCGAGCGGAGCCTGCCTTCGATTAAGTCTTCATCATTAAAATGAAAGATTAAAACCAAAGCAATGTAGTTAAAAGCAAGAACGCTGCCAGTTAAACAATCTTCATTCTAATTCTTCAAACTCTAAAAACACCGCCGACCGACCAAATGGAGCCGATCGAATCGAATCTCGCAAGAATTTTATTTTCATTCGTTGCCTGCAATCATAAATCGAGTCGTCGTCGATTTTTACTATCGGTTGACTTCCAAAGTTGTGGTTGCTGTTGCTGTTTTCCATTGGCGGCATAAACCCCTTGATTTATTTCTTAATCGTAACTAAAATCGATTTGCATAATAAAAACTCATGCTGGGGTTGGGCTGAATTTCATCATCATCAAATTGAATGTAGGCTTGCTTGCACGCAATCCGTGGCAAAATGTAATGCGAGTTAATGACTGGAGAACAAAAGAAAAGTTAAAGGCTTGAAGAATTATAAACTACAAAACAGAGGCCAATCCACATCTCAAATCTCAAGTCAAAAATGAAATGAAGTGTTTGTTACGCCACGCCATAGTTTTATATTACTTGGCTCCATGCTGATATGAATCTTTGTGCACCTGAGAAGCCTAAAAGCCAGAGCCAACTTGGAGCAAGGCTGCAAGGTAATCAAATATTTTATGCAGTGATGATTCTCCTCAGACCAGAACCTGACTGACCTACAAATCAAACGCAATTCTTAATTCTTAAATGTAAAAAATCGTTCAACTCCAGGGGAGGAAAACTCTTCAGAAAGTTTTGCTAGATTGACGCTCTGTAAAACCCGTATTGCATTTTGCCAACTAATTTGTCCATCAAAATTGTGACAGGCAGAGCAGGAAAATCACTCCAACTATTGCAATTTTATGTCTTGAAAGTTATCCAAAATTCGTAGCTAAAGGAATGCAAAGAAATTGTTCGGATTTCGAGATTTTTTCCCAAAAATTTTCCCGAACAACGAGATCATTGTTCTCTACTGAGCGTATATAAGTTGTTTGGCTTGGTATGGCTATCGAATTTCTCACGCTCTGTTTGCAGACAAAACTAGCCCAAAAATTGAAAATATTTTACTTTTGCACCACCCTGGGGTCTCCGTCTAGGGTCCAGAAGACCCTATCGTTTTCTAAGTCGATGGATGATGGAGAGGAAAAAAGTACAAGTTTGTGTATTAGTTCTTGGGGGCTTTTTGGGAATGGAAAGCATTAGAGGAAGTCGATTGCCCATGACGGTTGGACGGTTTTCGTCGTGTTTTGTATTTTGTACAACTCGTACTAAAACCGGATATATGTATGAGGAATGGTGCCGTTGGTTCATTTCGGTCTGTCGGACTCTTTTATTACAACATCTTCCTTCTTTATAAGCAAAAGAAAACCCATATGTTGGATGGAAGTTGGAGTTGGAGCCGTAAAAATCTTCCGATGAGACTAAAATTCTTCATCCACACAATCTACATTTCCACATGCATGGGTTGGATCCGTCCTAAATTCTACATAGATGAAGACGAAGACGACTGATCTCCCCTCTCGAACATGAAATGAATCATCTCTCACCATCGCCTTAAGTTCGGTTCAACGTTTAAGAAGAAGTAGAAAAAAGAAGGCGAACGCACTGATCGTGAAGTACTGATTATCAAAACTATAGCACTTTATGTATTTCAGCCAAACACGCATCCCATTTTCCACTCTGGTGAGCAGTGTGTTTGCTGAGTACTGAATCGAACTGGTCCAACAATAATGGAGATGAACTTCGGCATTGTTCCCAATAATAATGATTTCAGCATAAAATTGCCGACCAATCATGTCCGACTAATAACTACTGGGATGAAATAAACAGACGTTTTGGTACTCAACTGGCCTGACTGGAATTCAGCAGTTTCCAGATTCGAATTTTTAGGCCAACTTTTTTTTAGACAAATTTACGATTTTGAAAAAAAGTAAAACTCAATATCGAAATCGAGGGTAGAGTTGCTTTTAACGTACTACACCGAGTCAGCTGAATTCAATTCTTTCCATTTCGATTTGGGTCCTTTGGACACATTCGATAGAAATGGTAAGAGCTCCGAACTACAGAAAAGCCAAAAGCTCGCTTGATGTGATGTGCATTGTTGTGAATTGTGAACAATCTAAGAAAACCCTAAACAATTTCCAAGTCTATTCTCAGCAGGACCAGGGACTGGGCCTGGGCTAGACCCGGATAATCTTGCCATTGCTACAAAATACAAATGCTTCCCCAAATTCAATAGTTCACATCCTATCCAAGTTGCACCAATTCTGTAAATTCTCCAAATCCGTCTAAACACAAATCAGGCACAATGTTGATTTTAACCATTCAGAATAGAATGAACAAGAATCTAGACCTTGTAAGATGTGTCAAATCTCTGCTACTGTTGTTCCTCTGTGCATTTAGTTTGTCATCTCAACCGTGCTTTAGACTAGACTTAATTGTCCAATGTGGTTTAATTCGAATTCCTTTCCTTACACTGGGGAATGATATAACAAGGAACAGTACGGTAATTTTAATTGAACCCATAAATCAAATGAATCAAGGATTCTAATGGATCATTTTCAATGATAAAGCTGAGCATTTATGCTCTCTACGTGCTCACACTGACAAATTGAAGAATTCAAAAAGGAAAGAATGACTGTTAAATTAAGACAGTTTGACAAGTCAGATTGGCAGGCATTCGCACTATTTGCAAAAGCACTCCTCAGAACTGAACGTGATTGAATCAGGAAGAGAGGCGAAAAAGGGCTAAACGCATCTATTTGAACTTTTAAAAAATTCTCAGAATGAACACCCGAACCAAACAACCACTTTGAAAGAGGTGAGTTAAGAAGTTCAGCTCAGTTCTCTTTGGTTGCATGGATGGGTGCACATCAAAATTCACAAACTACCTTTCGGAACCAACTAAAAAACGATTGAGTGAATGTTTTTGTGTTTTTGCTCTGCTTTTTTTTTACCAACTAACTCTTCACGTCATTGTCATCCTCCTTATCTTTTAGTAGATCTTTGTAATACTTCAACCTCAACTAACCTTACCTAGATATTATTCAGTCAATGCCTTGTGCCTTCTTCTGCTTCTTTTTTACTATTTTGTCTTTGTACCTGGGCCAAAACAAAACCTTACCTTTCAATTTTCTAAATCTAAACGAAAAACTAATGACGTACAAGAAGACACAAGAATGGCCGGGCGGCTAAAGGGCCAACTGACGCTGATGCTTGCAATGAATTTAAAAAGACACTTCAAGTTTCACTTCTTTCATGCGTGCGTTTTAATGTTAAGCTTTAATCCTAAAGCCAACCAGCCAAAGCAATTTTTTTTGCATTATCAAATCTCAAATGTATGTGTGTGAATCTTGGTTGGTTCAATGCACTTTAATAGCTTCGTTTCTTCCTTTCGCAAAAGGCAATTGCAAGTCACAAAGAAGAAATGAAGAATGACGAAGTTCAGCTTGAAGCCTCGCCTGTTTCATTCTTACAAACTCCTTGGCCAACCTTTAAAGCCAAGCAATTGTCCAAAAAAATAATTACACTGGTTGTTTTATGTTCAGAAAATTACTGGCTGTCGCAAAAATAAATTGTGTTTTGGATGTAATTCCAACCCCTTGCCAAATTTGGACTTTTCATGTACCACACGCTCGTTTTGGGGTGGGGACGGGGAGTGAATAGCTCCGCAATCGCAATCGTGTCGCCATTTTTTATTCTAAACTTTTTTGAGATTCTGACTGGAAAATGCAAGTGGGCTACTTCGTGAGTCGTGACCACATAGAAAAATGATTAAAATTACCTCAAATTTGACTTGACCAGGTGAAAAAAGGGAGCGATGATGGGAAGCAATTTGAGACTGGGATGAAGTTGAGTCTGAAGAGGAGGAAGATGCTAGTCCAGCATTCACATGAGCTCCATTATTACAAGATGATGTATCGTCTCGAACTAGATCTTCCGTGTCAGACGGTCTTCCATCACTCGTGTCAGATCCCAAGACTGCAAGAATAAAAACAGACACGACTTATGAGTAATATGTCAAACCAAATGTACAATTTCAGAGAAATGGTAATCATAATTTTAGTAATTGATTGCTCAACTATTGCATCTAAATTTTTATTGATAAAAGAGCAAAACGCATTAGCCTAACGAGTTTTCCTGCACTTAATTCAGCAAAATTGGAGCCAAATCCATCAATCAGAAAATGATTTGCAATTATGTCACTTCCCTTTGCTTTTATTATTTAGCTTCCTGCAAATCAAATTAATTTCACTCGCGTTTGGTTGCAAAGCTGGCTGAAATGCTTTAAATTAGCATAACTAATCCATAAACTTAAATCAGCGAATATTGGACAGGGCTACATGTGTTTTTCCAAATTATTCGACACACAAGTCACCCAGAAACCTGTTTTTTGGCCGAATAAGCCATTTTTCTCATTATCATCAAGTCAGCGTCTGCTCTTTCAAAATTTACTGTACATTCATCCGAATTTACGATAAAAGCAAAACAACACACGTACTTAACATTCCGTCTTAAGATATTCCATTATTCATTCAGTGAATTCAGCCCCATTTCCAAATATGGTGGCAGACCCAGCACCAGAGCAGATTCGATCTAATTTTCAATTCACTAGCTATCCACCATCAAAAAAAGAAATTCCATTTTTTCAAATAAAGGAGTTACCAACCAGATCATGTTAGCAATTCACCTGTGCACTATGCCGTGCAAGGGCCCACAATCTTCTGCCATTATATTATCTGTTCCCTTATTATTACACTTCTTTGAATTCTTTCTAAAACGATACATGAGGAAAACATTGTTGCCTACAATTACATACAATGTGTTTGCCAGGCCTACGCCTTTTTTCGACAGACAAGGTGCGGGGATAGTGGGGCCCTTTTATTGTATACATTTTCGAATTTTGAAGGGACTCAAAAAGGGCTCTTTTTTCTTTACCGCACCGCCGGGCCTTAACTTTTAGTTAAACTTCACTTGTCTCGTGAAGACTTCAAATCTTGGAATCGAACCATAGCCCTTCCTTCCTTACAAAAATAAACTCTTCTCTTGTTCGAGTCCTTCGTAATGGCCCCTATCGGTGGCATGAATGAAATGAATGAACTTGTATGATGAAACGGAGGAATGCAGCCGTTTTTGTTACGGATCCGAATAACGAAGCGATCCCTTGTAAAGATGGACACCAGAAAAGGGCCACAAAGGTGAATAAAAATGGGGGCCCTTCGCCTTCGCTGGGCCAACCGGTCGGGTCCTTCGGCTTGGCTAAAGGGCCAAGGAAGGTAAAAGCAAAAGAAAAGGTGGCAAGGAAGAAGGAAGACGAAGAACTCAAGCTCAGAAGAGTGAGTGATGGATGCCTTGCACTGCATCGCAACAATGCAAGGGTCCTTCGTTCTTTGCTTGCTTCCTTCCTGCATTCTTAAGAGCTCAAGTGCTCACATACACTACAAACTACAAAGTATTTGGAAAAATTGTCTTCCAACTTCTAAGCAAAGTTGGACAGGACTGGAGAGAGATATTATTTAGTTTTTTTATTTTGCTGGCTCATGCATTAGTTTTCGGTTCAAGTGACAGAGGAATGTGTGAAGGAACTAGAATAACAATAAAGAAGTTCAGGGTGTGTCTCATCCTTTTGAATCTTGAATCTCACAAGAATTTTGTGGCTTTCATTCATTCATTCATTCAACCATTCAATTCAAGTTGGAGAGCAAGTTGCAAGAATCCAAGGATCTTGATACGACGGCTTGATACAGCTTGATGCATAATATTATTATTCAAAATGCACTCACAAATCTTAATCCTACTATCAATTGAATCAAATTAATCCTCATGGTAGGCAATGGTTGATGCAAAACACAATCAGAGGCAATTTAGCCATTCTAAGGGTAGAGCCAGTCACACCACCCTAAAAAATGCCAATGCCTTTGTAAACTTAATTCATTTTGATCTCCAAATGATGTCAAGACATTAAAAGAAAAATGCACAAATGTGTGCACTTTCATAGCCATGAAATGCGTTAAGGTTGTTGAGGCGTAAGATCGTAAGGACAACCAGTTCAACTCGATTTAATTAATTGGCATTCTAAAGTGCACCGTACTATAAGCTTGTATATTAAGTCTAATGGCAATCTGCAAAACAGAAATGCACTTTGCGTAAAATATGCTTTGAATTTTGCTATGCTTGACGGCCTCCAAATGTAACCCGCAGAAATGAAGCTATTTTTAAACTGCCTACTCGCTCCGCTGCAGATTTATCAATGAACTGCTATTCTGCATTCGCTCTTGAGTTTTGCAATTAAGCACACTGTAATCGTGCCAGCCAATTCTGCACACACATTTTAAATGAGGCTTGAAATTGTCGAATCAGACTGTTTTGAGTGTTTGTTAAACGCAAAGCTCGAGTCCGGTAACGTAGTCGATCCGAGTAGCTCCATTTCTGCACTTGCGAAATTATGTCATACTTGCATTTAGCAAGAGTAAAAAATAATTGCTCCAGTGCAACGCAGTTGAATGATCCTTACGAATGCATTTAATTTCATCTTGCTTACTTAAGTAATTTGCAAATCGCAATGTCAGCTTCCAAGAAAATGCATTGCGTTGCATACGTGGATGGTCGTGTCTACCGTGTGATACTCAATAAATTAGCAATTTTGAAAAGATTAAATGCTCAATAAATTATGAACTAATATTATCATTCTTGCTTTGCATAATGTTTGTGATGAGATGACTAACAATGTTTGACAAAAAATCAACTACTCAAAAAGTCCTCAAGGAATACTAATATTCCTGTAGGAGTGCCTGTTTGCTCTGAAAGGAAACCCAAAGTAAGCAATTGCACTGACTGCATTTGCAGAGACTCACATTGCATCACAAAAAAATATCTTGAGCAAATGCATTTGCATATTGCCTTTGCCATTGCATTTTGGCACGACGACGGCCGTGTCGGCTTCCTCAAAAGGGTTAAATCCGAAGCCGGAAGATATATTCTTCAAAAACTAAATAGACAGAGAGAGAGTGGTGCCTGACGACGACGACTCAAAAGTTTATGTTCATGCTCAAATACAAATACAAAAATTCTAAAATCCATGCGGCAGAGATGAATACTGAATACTGAAAGTCTCAAAGTGTTTAAATTGTAAAAGCGTTACGAAGATCTCAAAACACGTCTACTGTCGCTGCACTTTAATGCCGGAAACCCTATGATTGCAAAATACAAACCGAAGCGAGTCTGAACTCTAAGCGAAGCTCAAGCTTCTCATCAATGACCATTTTTATTTTCAGTGCTTCTTCAATTTCTCAGAATGAACCAACAACAGCTGGGCCCAAATGCCGGTGCCAGTCAATTAGGGGTCTTGCCCTGCCGGGTCGGATTTATATTTATGTTTGGTTTTTGGGTACAAATACTAAATACAAAAATGTACTCAAACTCAAAGGTATGTCGAATAGGTTCAGTTGAGTTCAATTTTAGTTCGGGTCGCTTAAGTGAACCTTTGACGAAAGAACTTGGCAAATCCCAAAGAGAGAACCGAAACACCTTGGATACTCAAGCTGACGCCGCGGCGAGACGGAAACAAAATAAAAATTGTGGACCAGGAAAAGGAACTACTAGAAACAATACGAGCACCAGCTTAATGTGCATGGCTGCATGGAGCCAAACTTTAATTTGAGCTAATTATCCAATTCTTAAATACTATTGACACAATATATTATTTTTGCAGACTGTCTAGTCGTCGCCTGAAGGCTGTAAACTTTCATCTTAGAAGGATTTCATGGCTTCAAAGTTTCCGACCTTATCTCTTAAAGCCGAATGGTAATAAAAGGCGAAGGAAATCCACTTCCCCAGGTGCTAGGAGAAAGACTAAAGAGTAATTAAGAAAAGGTGTCGGCTTCTCTTTGAATTTCAACAATACTTAAATGGCAAAAAAACATTGTAATGTCTGGCCTATATTTAATGCAAAATGCTGCAGCTTTGGGAATTTCCCACTTCGCTTCGCACATTTCTGAAATGGAATTTATATAGCAGGTTTATAGTCGAGTATGAATAATCCTTTTATTTTGATTTGAGCTTGAGCTTAATAATACTGCATTTGGCCGATAAAATTATCGGATACGGCGGTACATGACCAGCAATAAAAAAAGTAATTATGAATCACATTCCAGGTGAGAACAAATTATCGCTGATGTTGCTATCATGTTGGAATGAATAGAATAAAAGGACGGACGAGCGAGAAAATTCCAATCCCAACTTCCCAATCCAAGTCCAAGTTCCTAAATACCTGGATGGAGGACATAATTCCGACAACTCAAAAGTACAGCCGACCCGACACTATTTCTTTGTACTTGTAAACAGTCATCAACTCCTCACTTCGTCCTCTCCAGAAGAGTCCAAATACAAAAGAAATCATTATTTGACTTTGGCTTGTGAAAATGAACCGCGGCGAAGAGATCAGTTGGGCGATAAAATGTCTCCACATTGAAAACAAGGAGATCCGATCAAAATCAGAATCACACCGTCACGCCGAAGCCCTTAATGAATAAGATTCCAATAATAAAAACTTGGGTCAAGAATGTCTCAAACTTCATTCCATGCAGCACTAATAGCACTGGTATGAATGGAATAATTTATAAAGATTCCATTCCATTGTAGTACAAGGTGTACCAAGAAATCTTAAAAACTAAAATGCAGGCTTTATTATAACCCTTTTACCATGAAGCATTATGTTCTGCTGAGGAAACAATAGAATCTACAATTACAGAGTGTCTCTCAAAATTAGTCACGAATATTAGACGGAGATCTAACAATAAGTGTAGGGCTCTACACCATCATTATTATTGTTGAGCTAAAATTCTCAAAGGGAAGAGAAAGGAAATTGCATTGCAACGATGAAGGATGCACGTTTAAGGTGAACCAAAAAAAATTGTGCTGGCCAGCAAGAGCAAATTGAACAAATCCTTGAACTGAAATTTTACCTCTAATCTCTACCAGATGAACTATCTATGAGTGCTAATTGCAACGGACCTTAAGCTTAAATATCAGCAGCAGCAGTGTGTCTAAACTTTTCTCCCAGGAAAGGAAACTGTAAACATTTTAACACCTCAAATATTAATACAGCCACATAAATTTTACGAGTTCCACGGTTCCTGTCGGCAAAGTGCTTCATATTTCCTGTACCGCAAATTCCGATTGATGTAAATATCCGGTCCGAAAAACAAGTATGCCTATGAGTTTGCAAAATGCTGCAAAGGAAACTACGAAGTACGAACTTGGTGCTGAATTTTAGAGCTGCTTTTAGAGCTGCGGACACTCAAAAATCTCGAATAGCGCGAAGTGCGTACACGAACGACCAGTGCCAGCAATCTCGCAAATTTGTTTTCTATTCACTCTTTTCTCATCTCATCTTTTAACTATTATTCAACCGATATTTGCCTGGAGCAAATAGTCAAAAAAAATTCTATGTAGTAAAAACTCGTACAGACTACATAACCACGCATACTTGTACATCTAAAAGTAAGAAAGACAAAAGAATGCATTCACTCAACATGTCGTTTTGGAATGGAAGGCTTCATAGTAAGTAGAAGAGAAAAAGAAAGGGTTAAGCTAAGCCGTCATTAGAGCAAAAACGGACAGTACATCATAGTGGATTGCATTGCATTGCAGTTTGCAGCAGTCAAGTCAAGTCAGTTTTCTGAGTACATTGACTGACTGAATGTGAATTCGGTTCGTGGTGTAAATGCAATATGCAATGGGAATATGGCAATAGCAAAAGCAATAGGAAAGCGCAAATGAATGGGAGGGCGGCGAGGCGTAAGAGAATCCTTCAAGGACTCCTTTCATCTTTTGCCGACATCAATTGACTGACTCTTCCAAAAGTCCGGACAGGCCTGGCTTGGCTTGCCTATACAACTAGGCAAGGCAAAATGGACAGATTAGATGGATGGACCAAAGAGGCTGCGGCTCTCTCAATTCTGAATTCTGACTGAACCAAAGCCAAAGCCAACTAGCAAAGTAGCTCCAGGATATTAAGAACATATTCTCTCTATTTTGTTATACAATACAACAATACAATAGAAGCTCTTATGAATTTTGAATTTTCATCATCATCGCATATCCCCAACCCTTCCTTTTTAGGCAAAAGACCTTCATGTAGGAATTCGATCAAGTTCAGTAAGTAGTACACTTTGTCCGTTCCGTTGCGTATTTTGTTGAAATACGAAATAGCAACAATTGTTTTGAATATCGTTGCTAATCCTGATTCAGAAGATTCGTTTTGGGAAAAGTGGAATTATATTGTGCGATCTTGTCAAAGCAAAATGTTCCGAACAAAATAAAAAAAATCACACTTCTGTAATGAGTGTTTTGTATGCAAAGCAATAATTGCAAATTACATTAGCAACTTGAGTTTGCTGGCTAGAACATTGCATTAGAACCTCGAAATTGCTGATGCCGATTACCGCGAGCAGCGAGGGAGCGAGCGGTAATCGATTGACTATCGGCATTGGCAGTCGGCAATCATTTGAAACATGAAAGCCTGCGTAGCACAAGGCATAGTGCTCCCACTTGACTTTTAGCTTTTAACTACATTCAAATTCCACGGCATTAACACTTTTATATGATTTTAGTTTTCATTGATTTAACTTGTAGGTCATATTGATATTTTTTTTTATTTGTGACTTACCAGACATGGCTTGGTAGGGACAATTGTGCGTTGAGCTAGTATGAAATTTTGTTCTCCACCATTTAACAAATTGAGTGGCCATTTATGTGCAAATTGTGCACGGTTGAGCACATTGAGTTGGAGTTTTTGTTTTTTAATTATCCAAGTTGGAGCTTTAATGATTTCAATTTCATTTCGAGCCCGACTTTGTACTTTTTAATTTCTCCGACGGATTTGTATCCAAACTTGATTTTAATTGAACATCAGACTACAAAAGCAGATTGTAGCGTCTGACATTTCCAATTCACTTTTCACTCGTCAGCAGCAGCAGGGCACACATTCATTAATCATCATTGACAACCTCAAATGACAATTGATGGCTTTGACAAAATAAAATGACCTGCTGTTTTTTTTGCACTCTGATAAAATTCACTTTTGCGAATGCGACACTGCACTACTCGCTCGCTCACTCTCACGCTTTGACAAAAGAATGCCGGCCAGCCGCAGCCCGACAATTTTATTATACTGTGTATTTTTTAACGGAGCAGCAGCAGCACTATTTTTTAGTGACTCTTCGAGTGAGCTGGTGCTGCGATAACTGAGCTCATATTAAAATTAGATGGTTGTCTTTATTCAAGCCGAGAGGAGGGTGATAAGGCCATCAAATAAATAAGTCAGGAGTCAGTATTTATTATTGTCGGTCAGGTTTTTATAGTCAAGTCAAGTACATGAATGCATGCATGACAAGCACACAACCAAATCACCGAAATGTACATAAAGAGTTAGGTTCTTTGCTCTAGAAGTTGTTGCGTCACACAACTACTTTACTGTATGTTGTTAATGTTAGGATTCGATACACCGCACAGTACACGACGATTATGATTAGACGAGTGTTGTTCAGAGGTTCAGTGCAAATCCAGTGTTTATTTCATTCGGTCGGACCCTTGCGGCTTTTTATTTAACCGGCAATAAACTATAAATGACTGACTGTTTAGTAGAAAGTAATTTGGTGGGTGCTTTTTTTCTTGATTTAGTTGAAGGAATTCGTGCGAGTCCTAACCAAACAGACCCATGCAAAGCAAAGACGACAGCTCCAAATAAACTGGCGTCGGACGGAATTCCTTGAGGAAGTAAACACACAAGATGAACAAAGAAGGATTTCCAAGACTTTCAAAATTCACTAATCTCTGTTTGTATCTTCTAATAGCAAACACGGAGCACTTTTCCCACGCTGATGTTTCGCGTCTGTTCCTTCACGATAACAATGAGTTTCCTCCAAAGAAGTGCAAACAATCCTCCAAAATCATCCAGACAATCCAAAGGAGACAGATTAGTTTCTTTCCGAAAAATTCAATCCGATCCGAATAGCAAACAAGAACTCCAAAATCCGCAATGCATCGATAAACACCGACGAAAACGAAACCGGCTTAGCAAATCCTCGAACTATGCTATTCCTTGGACACAAACCACAACTACTATTCTCAAAATTGCCAGGAAAACAATCGCTGTTCCAGCGATTTCTGCTAAATTTTCAAAGTTTACACAAAACTAGTTTTTGACAGTAAATTCGACTCTGCTTCGAAATCGGCATAACACGAACCGACACTGGCACTGACGTGATCTCCTCAGAAGCAGTGTTTGGAATGGTAGCTATTTGGTACTGTGTACAGCATTTCTACAAAACATTATCATCAGTTGAGGTACCTTACAAAAAGTTATACCACCACCACTATTCCACAGTTCGGCTCTTGAACATCGACTTCATGAAGTTTTGGTTGCCAAGAAGGAAGAAGGTTAGAATCCCTCCCATCCCCATCCGTCCCAAAGGGTTCTTTTGGTGTTCGGTCCCTAAAGATTGGACACCAACTCTTTACTACTTTTTGCTCCTCGCTCGAGGAATACACTGTACACTGGCGGTGTACAGTCGACAGTGTTCTTCAGTGTTCGTAGTACATTATACTGCCTGCCTAGTTTTTCTGCTATTCTTAAACTGAAAAATGTACGCTGAACACTGAAGAACACACTACTGCCCTGCTGCAACTTGGACTTGGACTTGTTCTACAATTGCTTCGTTAGGAGTAGAACTTGATTCCTCCTCGTGAAGTCGTGAGTACTGTTAAAAGGGCGAAAAGAAAAAAGAAGACGAAGAAGTAGAAGAAGAAAAGTATATGTAACTTGTACATAAATGCCCAAAAGCAAAAACTTCATCTTGGTCGCGTCGAACGAAACGAAGCTAGCTTCAGCTTCAGCTTTGGCTTCAGCGTCCAAATCTACCCCTTCAGGCTTTTTCATCTTTCTTCTTCTACATCTTCAACTTGTTCGTATTCTTCATCTTCTGCTTCCTTCCTTTAAGGGGGAACTAACCGAACCTCCTCATAAAAACTTTTTAGACGGGAGGTCGGTCGTTTTTGTACTTCTCGCCTCATCCAGAACATCAACGAATGTTCAAAATCTTATGCAATGCAATGCAACAACCACTAGCCAGAAAAAAAATCTGAGAAGATAGATTCGGTCGTTGCCATGTGTTTCTTTTCGGTGTAAGACTTCCCAAGGCCCTTTTACAATCTCTGGGCCACGGTCCTCAAGCAAGAGCGTTCAGAGAAAAGATACCCTTACAAAAAATGGCGGCAGGGCTCACAGCATTTTTGTTGCTGTGAGTGAGTACGTAATGCCGAAATGCTGTGCTCATATTGTGGAGGCAGATTACATACAAAACAATATTATTACATAGTATACTACATATTGTGGGCATGGCTGGCTTGGCCTGGCCTGGACGCTCTTAAGTATCACCATGTATTGTTGCATTGTGTTCTAATGGTTCCTTGAGTCAGTCTCTCTCAGGGTAACTTGTGAGAAATTGAGCCTTTTTATTGTAATATTAACATTTACTACTTTGCACTTTGTCTTAGAGGAGGACCACTGCTGACTGCTGAGCTACAGTGTCGGCATTCGAGCAGCAATAATAATGTGGGTTGGATCTTCAATTCGGGCCCAAAGGCTAATTTTGAATATGACGAAGGAGAAGAAGATAGCGATAGGGGCAGGGAGGGCCCACAAAAGTCGAGGCCGAAAAATTCTGAATTCGAGACGCGAGACTGCCGCGGGGAAAGCAAGTTACGTCACGGAAAGGTGAGCTATCGCGTATCGCGTCAAAGGAAATCCTCAAGTCGCCGACGGACGAAGGATGGATGACAAGGAAATCAAGGTAGAGATATTTTTCATGAGAGGACGACGACGACGACGAAGAGGATGAGTTTGAAAAAAAACTCCAAAACCCCTTCAGTTCAGACTTCAGCATCCAGCTCTTATGGCTCTTATCACCAATATGATAAGAACAATAAATTTCCTTTGAAGAGCTCCGCTCCTGCTTCCCTTGATGGAGAAGTTGTAATATGTATACGTTTGTGTGTGTACCTTCCTCATATCCTATCTAACTCATGTTCGTTCGTTCCGTTCACATTCACATTGTTGTGTTCTTCGTTCAAAAACGCTATCTCACAAGTCATAAAAATGTGCACGCCGGCTAGCTATCTCTCCCACATGGTAGGCCGGAGAGGAGAACCAATTCGAAAGATTTTAAGCCCTCACTTTACATCCATTAACGCTTATAAACTTCCCAGGTTGGAAAAAGTTGTACTAAACTGGTAGGCTCTTGCTGCTGCCTGGTGCCTGGTACAGGTTCCCAAGTCCCCGCCAAAATAGCGAAGCTCAGTACCAGTACCAGCACCTTGGCAGATAGGAAGGACTGCTGCCGCCAGACCAAACTTAGCAAAAGCAGGATGTGGACGACGACGACGATAATTTCAGATCGACTGACCCACCTTGATACATTGATACTTGATATGAGTTTTATGACCGAGCACTAAACAATTATCGGATTTTCTAGAAGCTATCGCGTAGCTCTTAAGTATACCTACTTTAGAGATTTAGTGGTGGGGATTCAAACGCTGATCCCGTCCGGCGGCACCAATTCTACTTTCTACTACTACTTGACAGACCAGACCAACTTTATATAGAATCCTTCGCCCGTGTGTAATCAAAACAACCACCTGAACTGAACCAGAACTTTTTTTTATTTATATTTATTTTATGGTATTATTAGTTTCATTTTATTGCAAGCAAGCAACCACTGGCCTGACCTGGCATCGGCATCGACATTTCAGAACTGAAATGATTACTCATGCATGCAACCGATCGAGTGCTGAGTGCTGCGACTGCGAATGAATTCAACTCATGCGTGCATTTTATCACAAACTGTGAGATTCTTGGTGGGCCAAAAGCTAAATTCATTTAATGGAGGAAGTTAATCGCTCGAATTTCGGTAATAACCACGTAAACGATGAAGATTAACGTGAAGATTTCCATCTGACTGACTCTGAACAATGAAGAATAATAATATGCGATTTAATCAATTTTACTATCGATTTAACTTGGCATTGCATGTTCAGGGAAAAAAAGAAGCTTCGTCACGCACGCAACCCAACTTCAATTTCCTCAGATTTTTAAACGTTTTTTTTCTCTTGTGCTATTTCTTAGCTTAGACAGCAGGAGAAAAGCAGCTAGACAAGATTGCCGGCAATATTTCTGGTTGTTGTACTTGGACTTTACAGAATTAATTTATTACTAATTTTACACCAAGGCGGGCCTAAGATTTCGGCTTCAAGAGACTTTAAGGCTTTTGAGAATTCTCTACAGTGCAGTATTCTGTTGGGGAAAACTTGTTTCATTTTGGAAGAAGAAACAACCTCATGAACAATTTACTGTACTTTTTTTGGTGCGGTGTGTTGTAATCTGACTTGTTGTGAAAGGTGAAACTTGTCTAGTTGTCCCTTTTTGTCGGTTTCAGTTGCTTCTTGATTGCAGTCATTTGGGACTAATACGAGTTCCAATTCCAAATTCTAAAAGTCCTGTCCTCCTGCTTGAAACACCGCAGCACCGAAAAACGGCAATTTGAGCCATTCCTTGAATGTTGGAGGAATCTGGAGCCCATATATCAATTGTCGAGTGGTAGAAGAATAATAAACTGGAATGGGGGGCTCTTTTCTCTTCTTAGAGAAGCCAGCCCTACTCCTGCCCAGACAGATTCTTCCACTGCAATGAACATTTGTTCTAACAATTTGGGGACTCGGAACGAAACAGTAACAAGGATTTTTTGGTCATAATAACCCTCCAAAAATGCCCGGCTAGGCTATGCCGGGCCGGGCTTCTGAACTAAACTTTTTTTCCTTATTATTTCAACTCATTCTTTGGGCTTAAGTCGAGCGAACATCTATATCATAGCTTACATAAAATACAAAATACCAGGTCAAAACCTCCAAATCTCGGGTCACCCTAACCCTAACAAACCTCGAAGATGTCTGAACCGACCTTAGGGAAGCTAATTCCCAATCCATCATCTCTATCCTCTTGTTCCGTGCCAAATGTCAATTTTTGTGGAGGACCAAAAAGTAAAAGCAAAAGGTTGTGCATGCATGGTTCCAATCCAACGTTGCAAGTCCCAATCGGAATCTAGCTTTTGTTAGTCAGGGGATTGCTTTCCTTATTTGTGACTGACTGACTTCTCTCGAAAAAACATAACTGTTTTGTCGGACTCTCTGACAGACATTCCTCATACTCATACTCATAAGTCATGTAGGGGATGATGGAAAACAATGAAGGAAGGACTGGCCCTTAGTTGGCCTTAGCGTGAGATTTAGAACAAGAACAAACCGCCCGATAATAATATATACTTGTAAGTCTTGTCCTGTCGCACTAGACCACCCTGCCTGTCTACTGTCTTTACAGTCAAGAGTCGCAATAAGGGATGGCATTTCATAAAATTACGCGTTCAGAGTCAAAATTCTTATGAGACTTTTGGTCCGAAATGAAACGGAAAGCTCATAAATGAAGCTACGGTGGTTTTCCTGGAGGCTAATCGCGCGTAGACAAAGCCAAAGCCAGTGTTTACTATACTTTGCTTTTTGTAAATGTAACAATCGGAAGGAAAACAGTGAGAGCAGACCAAACAATACCGCTAAACTCAACTATCAACTAAAAGTGATTATGAGATGATCCTGAGACAGAAGATAGGCCTGAGGACTTGAGAAGAGAATGATGACGCCTTGACAATTTGACAAATATTTCCCTCAAAATCTCGAAATCCTCTCAAAGTACTTACTTGCTTAATGATACGCACATTCATTTATCATTTTACAGCCGCCGCCGCAGACACTGGGCCACAGCCATCATGCCGTCAGCTCAGGTCATGTCTGGACAAAACTATTTGCTAACATCATATTCTTGTCAACAATGCAGATGCAATAGCTGTTTTGTGCATAACTTTCCCACGTTTCTCAGTTTTTCTTGAAGATTCAAGTCGTCGAAATTGAAGATATCGTAATCGGAATGAGCTTTTGATGGCCGGATGTCGGAGAAAAACATCGCTCGCTGGACTCCTGAACTGAACCTGATTAAGCGTTTGTTTTTGTGGTTCAAATTGAAGCATATCCACTTGTGGACTTATGCAACACACTTAAAAGAAAAACAATGTGAATGTGAGTGCTCAAGTCAAGTGTTAATGTCATTAATCTCATTCCATCCATCCATCCTCAACATCCGGGAAAATTTAGTATGCGTATTTACTGTACGTTACGTAACAACGTATCGTAGTTTTTATTCAGGAAAACCCTAAACTACGAGTAGAGTACTTTGGGACAAGATTAGAGTTGAATTCCAAGAAGACCGCAGATCACACGATGAAAAACCACAAACATGAATTTTGCATTAAAAATTACAGAGTTTGAACGCATTGCAGGCAGTGAAAAATTCACAACAACAATAAATACTGATAATAAAACGATGGTCGGAAAATTGTTCGAACTCTGTTAATCCTAATCTAATCTGCAATTTATCAAAATACAGTGCAAATGCTCAAACCCCATTCATTGTTCCAACAAAGTGCTAAAAAGCGTAATGTAACATTCCGATTCAGACGCACTGCAAAGTGCAAACATCAAAGCGGTAATTTTACTTTGCGGGGATTGCACAGTAAAATTTACTTTGCAGATCTGTGCTGTTTGTTTGTTCTGCTCTGCTCTGCGTTCACCTTCAGCGAAATTCTGGGTAAAATTATGACTAATTTGAGTGAAATTAAATTAATTCATCCACCCTTGGCATCATAGGTCAACATAAATCATTGCGTCCGACTTGGAATTCGGCATTCACTTTAGTATAAATATTATTTGTTTGCACTATGAATATAAGCTTGTGTATTTCAGCTAAAATTGTAAACATGATTTCGGGGAAATCGATGTAAATATGAAAAACAATTTTTCCCATTTCATTTCCATATTTGGTTATACTCAAAGCCAGTCGATTCATGGGTGGCCTCGTCGTTTTATCACGCTATGAATCAAGACCACAAAATCCGAGGTCCGGTGCGAGTGCGACTCCATTTAATTTTGGAGGAAATGTTTATTAATTGTTGAAGGAGGTGTTTCGTAAACAGAGTCTGAAATGAGGGTGCCCAGGATTTCCTATTTCATAAACTCACGTCAAATCTAGGGAAATAAATCCGGGTGCCCTGGCTCTGCTCTGGAGTGAACATGAACGAACACTTCTCATTATTAAAGTGGTTTATAGCTCTTGATTTGGAGCTCAACTCAACTGATTGAGCGAATAAAAATAAAATCACCAGTTTCTCATGCAATGTTGAAAATGTTGATAGTATACAGTGAACTCAACTCTCTAATAAATCCTGAAAGCACGTGGAATAGTGACGAGATTTTCACCAACAACAACCCTTGCCTTACCCGCATCGCATGGCGTTAGAAAAAAATTAGATTATTTTCTAAACCAGAAATGCATGTTGGAGTAGAACACAAGGTTGTCATGTTCGTGTCTGCCACGAAACCCAGTCAGACATAACATGACACGAGAAAACTCTAGCAAGCAACCTCTGCATAGTGAAATATAAAACAAAAAACTGGGGAAATTATTTCGTGCATGCAAATCCAGAAGTTGATCCTGATCGACTGACTGGACCACCAGGTGAGTCAGTCATCGAAATAAATGCAATGTTCAAGACTCGACTAAGTCAGAGACTGACGGATTTCTTGAACTGAAAAAGTGGTGGAAAAAAACTCATGTGGATTCGCTCAAGGGAAAGTTATAAATGTACGTGGAGTTGCACTTCATGATTTTCATGGTGCAGTTTAATTCAGGCATGAAATCGTGGCTTCCAGAGAAGCAAATTTGTCGAATCATCATGACCCTTGCGAATTGAATTTGGTTTCAACTCCAAAGTAGCTTTTGATTTTATTTCGCTACGCAGGGATTTGGAAAAGCTTACGAAATTAGCTACTGCATTGCGAGACGCTATTGGAGAACTTTCTCCAGAGAGTGAAAGTAAATCAAAACTTTTGAAAATTCTGTAATATTTCTGGTCGACCACGTCTTATTAAAATGTGAATCCTTCCTTTTTTGGACTTGAGATTCCGTCAGCCTCCAGCTCATCTCGTTTTCTTGGAGACATCGTCATTCATTTTGTTATCTTTTATTCCAATTTCGTCATATCATGGCCTAAATCTTGAAGCCCTTTTACGCACTCACCGCCCTAGATGTTATGTATTCTGTATTCTTGGGATGACATGAGCATTCACGTGTGTTCATGGATCGTCTACAATATGTTTTGTTATCAGCTAACAACAATATAAATTCTTTGTTGTAAATCAACGGCCTGAAGTGAGTCAAGAGTCAAAATCCTCAAAGACTTCACGAGATCAGAGCAATGATAAGAGCGAGTGAAGAAGAATCAGAATCTGAATCAACTACACTTCGACTCCAACTCATCCATTTTCCATTTCAAAAGAAAAACTTGCTCTCCATTGTCACTTGTCTGAATGTGTTAACTGATTCTTTTGAAGGTTCCTTAATTCGAATCAACTCAAGCAAGTGGCCCAAACTTCCTGGATTATTTTCACTTGCAGAGACGAATTCTCATTTATTTCAAATTTTGAACTCCACGGGTTACATAGAATCAGAATCAAAATGAGTCGGACATTTAAGATTTGGATCTAAAGATTGAACAAGGCGGGTTGTGATAATGTGGTCAGGCATTGACAATGTCTCTCCCCAGTCAGTCTCTTCAAAATCTTTAACGTCAACCCCGGACCGACCGACTGATGAGAACCCTTAAGAGCCACGGCCAGGCGGGTAGAAGAAGCTAAAGAAGAAAACTTTTAGTTAAGAATCTTAAGAAAGAAGAAAGATACAGGTGTTGGGCTTAGCAGGTGGTCTCCTTTGCCTTCATCGTGCTTCACTGGACAAGGATTGAAATTTAGAGAAAACTCCCTGCTAGGACAGACCCTCCATTCTGATCGCCGCCTGACAATATTTCTAACTCCTCAACAATGAGGCTCTAATAAATTCTTCAGTGAGAATGAGAATAGAATTGAAGAACTACAATCAGGAGAAGAAGAAGAACGAATGGACGTTTAGGACTTGAGGACAATGCCAAGGACTTGCATGCCAATGGTTACTCCGTTCTCCGCAAAGAAGAGCAATTCAATATCTACGACAACAATACAATGCAATAATACTTAACAATAGCCAACGGCAATCACATTCTCATTCTGAGCGTGGTCGTTCGAGTAGTTCACGGTGTTGTCCAAACTGTAGCAAAATGTTCAAATTACAAGTAAAACCGGCCATTATGGTTTCAACAAAAGCTACGGTTTTATGGTAATAATATTTGACAATTCTTTCCGCTGCTACTTTGTCGTCCGAATCCGAAGCTTTCACCCGTAAAATTTGATAAGCGACGTAATTTCGAGTCAGATCATTTAATCCATGCGATTTGATATTATATACGACTTTACCATTAAAATACTTTAGCATTTGATTTAAAATTTACTAGCGATAAAGTGCGTTAAGCCGACTAGGGGAATGCATGTGTTATGTAATGTGCAGAAGAAAGTAAGACTACACATTTCATATTTCAACTTCTCAGCCTAACCTAGTCTGTTCAAGCCGCGATCAGAAGTAGCATCGCGTAACATAATTAAGGATCCACAAAAGAATCGAGGAGGGTAAAAATAATTTAGTTGAGAAAATGTATGGTTGATTTACTCGTGGAAGATTCCATTTGATTGTTCATAATTTCTCCTCTCTTCGGCATTGAGAAGGGATGAAATGCAGGCAAAGGACAAGAACTCGAAGAACTTCTCAACTTTATGTAGAAGAACAACTTGGTAAGAAGTGGCCCAAAGTGAAGTCAAAGCGATTTTCGCATTGTAGCAGCAGCAGAGCAGACCTCGAAGAGCATGCCATGAAGGCAGGCAAGCAGGAGAGAAGTTACATTACAAGGCAACCACTAATTTGACCACCTGTCGGTTCTCTCAAACCCTATCAGACACAATGGTCGAGCGGTGCCATCAAAGCGCTTCAACAAAATGATTTTTTTGTTCAAACCTAGGCAGGAAAAGTTGTACAAGTTTAGTGAGTTAGGAGAGGAAGTATAAGAAAGACGATGAAGAACATGAAGTTTTGAAGCTTCAGATCCTATACTGGTACGGTTGGTACTGGTACATCCTCGAATATGGCTTTGGCTTTGGTTTCGGCTTCGGTTTTGACTTGTTCGAAACTTCCTTAAGAAGACCTGAAGACCCGAATTGAAGTTTCTTGAAGAGCATCGTCATCATCACGGACGGATGGACGATTGTTATATCTTCGTGTCGGTCGGCTCGGCCCTTGAAACTCCTTTCTTCCTTGCGTCCATCGCGGTGCAATAGTAGTTGTCCAGGACATCCATAAAAACTGGCTAACCATCACTAAAACCCTTTGAGTCCGAAGATATTATTATATGAATCTTCTTCACCGTCTTCTTCTTCATTTTTTACATCATTCCTTGGCCATTTTGCTGTTCCTTGTCGCTGCCGACGATGCATCATTTATTTGCCTCTCGGGCTCGCCTTTTACCTTCACCTTCTACCCGACCGACCCAAACTCTCGAATACTCTACTGTCTTTTTTACCTTCAAAGTAATTTCATTTCTTGCTTCTCCAAAAACTATCTTCCGTAATCTCAAGTCTCTCTAATTTACACACACAATCACACTTTGCCTAGCATCTAAAAAACTAACACCCGACTGTGAGGTGCGATAGTGCGAGATTCTCCAACGACTTGCGGTATCGCGGCATTATTGATTTGCTATATGATTATTTCATTGCGTGAACTTTTCTGTCACGTTTTGAAACGAAATTTTATTTGCTTTTTTTTGCTTTGCACTTTTAGCCGAGTTCGTGGAGGCTGCCAGTGATCAGTTTCTGTGGTTTGAACTATTGTTAGTTCAAAGGGATTGCCTGAACACTACATATTGTTTTGGCTTCTCTATTTTCTCTGTTTGCTTAAAATTTACATGTGGGCTTTAAGTAAATTTGTTGAATGCAGCTGGATGGAGTTCTAATTTGGAACTTTCGACTTGGCAAGTTTTTTTTTCTATTTTACAAAAATTTAGAAGTCAAAGTACATAGTTGGTCTGGTCAGCAGAGTAGCGCTTAACGACGAGTCCTCCACTAGTTTTTATCAAAAATCCGCAGGAGCTATGTAAAAATTTAAATAAAAGTATCGAATCTTTTAGCAATAAAAAAAGCCTCTCCGGACCGGGATGCTCGGGCTGGACCACAAAAAAAGAATCTGAATCTCCTGTCCTAGAGGACAAGCGATTCCTTTGATGGCGAATTGCATTGCGGCAAAAAAAAAAGCTGGAGGGGATATCTCATCTCTTCACCATTCCATTGTCCGGACCTT
>JAQGCM010000278.1:0-29392 GCA_034699705.1 Hymenaphorura dentifera | reverse complement strand
TGCACTCCGGAGTGGGAGTGCAGGAGTGCGAGTGGGAGTGGGAGTGGGAGTGCAAGACTTTTTTGGAGTGGGAGTGGGAGTGGGAGTGGGAGTGGGAGTGGGAGTGGGAGAAGGAGTGGGAGTGGGAGTGGGAGTGCGGGACTTTTGGTCATCTATGCCATGCTAGCATTTAATGGCAGGATAATTGGCTACACTTACACTCACTCTCATTAGAGTCAGGCATTTAAGTTGATAGTTTCTCTTGAAGGCAAGTCTTCATGTCTAATCCAGAGGGCTACAAATCTCTTCAAGACGCTAAAGAAGACTTCGTTCCTAGATTATCCTGGCAGCAGTCAATTACGACCCCTACTACAAAATACACAAAAAGTGACAGGAAAACACTAATTGGATCTTCCGCGCGTCTACACAGCCAAATATAGTGCGAAAGTTTCCAAATGAAGTTCTCCAGCTATGGCATACTATTGCGAAAATGATTTAACTTGAACGAATGTGTCTAGAAAAGTAGCTCAGGCTGGAAATCAGAGTGTAACGTTAAACAAATTGATAGAAGTCCTAGAGGGCAGTGTATTTCCAGTTTCCAGGGGACGGTGTAGGGCGAGATTTCCAATGATTTGACAATCGTGCACAGTTCCAACAAAAAAAACACGACCTCGACGAAACTCAAAATCCTGGCACCGTTCCCATTGACACAAATGCTAAAAAACTCGTAAGTGCTACTTCTTCTCAGATTTCTAAAGGTTAAAAAAATCCAGTCAAACTTCCTGACAAGCAGGAGAAAGGATTGAACTCGACACAATTCAATCCGTTGCCAAAAAATCTCCATTCTTACTCTGCGTTGCAGTCATTGCAGTGAATGTCAAATGTCGCTGAGCAAAAGTCAGACTTTAATCCTTCTATAAACCCAAGTTGTGAAAAGGAAAGTCCAAATTAATCTCGGAAGCTTTCTATTCATTTCCTCGCGTTCTTTGTGCCAACGAACACGAAGCGAGCATAATCATATTTGTTTAAGAGCTTATAATCTGCAAGAGAAATGGCCAAATGTCTGCCGTCACTGTTGCATTGCGTCAACTCCAGATTAAAACTGCACTACAAATAAATAAGGCCGGAGATAATGAGAATCATTTTATTTCATGCCTACTTAGGAATAAATGTGAAATTTTAAGGTGTTTGAACCCATGTAGTCGTAGTCGAAAATAAGAAAGCTGTTCCACCGAAATCACCGAATGCATTAAATTAAGTTGGACGAAACCGTGCCCTTCCAGAGTGCCGCCGGTGCAATAAATTACGTCGTATTCAAACAATTCGGTGAGAACAAGCGTAAGCTTATCATAATATGCATTATGAGAGTACAATGTCGACTCCATTAGATAATGTTGGCCATCAGAGAATAATATGATGAAAATATCCACCAGCATTCACATCGAACAATGAGAGAGAAGCGAAACATCAACGAACTTTCTTTGAAAACGCCAAACAGTATGTAGTGTAGCTCAAGGAAATACATTTTAGCAACAACTTTCAATAGGCAGACACTATTACAACTAAATCTGTTGTCAGCACTCAACACTCGCAGCAAAGACTTAAATCTTAGCCCTCGGAAAACTTGATAAACCCAGCAGCTTTTATTTATGAATACAAGTTGACTTAAGTACAATGGATTTTCCATAAATACTAACTCCTTCTTCCTTCCAAAACCACGACAAGGCCCAGAATATATTCAAGAATTGAGATGAAACTTTGGGTTGAATTTATGTGGCAACTTCTAGCTCAGCATATTTTGAACTTAAGTATTTCTAGTCAGTTTTCAAGACCTCCATTTCCAACACCGGTGGCTCGGTCGTTCACTTGGACTGGCGAAATTGCTAGGCAAAGTAATTTCCTTCCCAAAATTGGAGAGTTCGGATAACTTTTGGCGGAAATTGTGGGTTTTCACTTACTTTAAATTTCTCGAACACAGGCAATGCAAATAGCTTGATAGCGTAATAGATGGATGAATGGACGGTATCTTAGTGTCAGGTCCGGCTACTCAGTCCAGTGCACCCTAACTCAAATCGATGAAGTAAGTATTTTCTAATTCAAAACTCCACTCATCTGAGCATTCAGAAAAATCAATTCCCACAAATACGAACTGCTTAAGTAGTACACGCCCAGCCCCAAATGCAAATGCCCACGATTGAATTTGAAGCCGTATCCAAATTGAAACTCGATCAAAATACTTCACCCTCAAAAGCTCAGCTATTCAAACCCCAGACCACATCAGTAAACAAATAGAACAAAAGTGCCTGCGCTGAACTCCTCCAGTACTTAAAAACACCTTTCCACAAATTGATTACATATTCCTTAATGAATGACTGCCGAAACCAAACCGAATTTCAAATGCAAGGGGATTCAATGATCACCCCTTCCGTTCCTTTCTGCCTTTTCGGATTGTGAATGAATGAAGTTCAACAAGCGGAGGATGGGATGCCGGGTATTCGGTTTCACCTTCAGCAATGTCGGATCATTCTCATAATAAACAAATCTGATCCCTCTGTGTTCGAAATCTCTTCAAAGAGAGCTGCTCCTTATTGTTGGTTTATCGAAACTGCGTGTTTTCCCTTTGTAGCCTCTCACTTGGGATTCCAAAACAACCACATGAAGAATCCTCTTTAATGCTAACCGATAGAAATAGCAGAATGCCTGCAGTGAAAGATGAACCCGAAATCTCCAATCCAAACCGCCACTCTCTCTTCATTTTACTATTATCTCGTGTTGAATCTCTTCATGAAAATGCCCTTTTGAACCGTTCAATCACTCAACTTAACATTCATCCAGATAGCAAAACTTTGAGAGCTCAACCCTTCTACCTAGGCTTACATAAAATCCATTTGATTTCAATGGCCAAACTAGAGTACAGTATCACTTCAAGCCCAGGCTCACCTCTCCAAATCGACTGGATTAATGCAAAGGGTAGAAATTTGAATAATAAGTCAATGCCCACTGCGCATGTACTCTACTTTGTATCTTTATTGTTGGAAAATTCTGATTCCAATCTATAATAGATTTCCAGGGGTGAGGTTGAGGATACAATTTGGATTCAATACTGCAACTGTAGCCATCCGGCCCAGTCATTTTCGCTGAAACGGAGTTTTTTTTCCAACCAGCCATTGCAAAGTTACACAAAAATTTTAACGAACTAGAATCCGACCAATATTTAATCAAGGAGAAGGAACTTTCGTCCCGAATTCTTTGCAGAACAAAAAATATGCAGAAATCCTAGAGTAAGTAACTTCTTTTAAGTAAAACAGATATGCAAATTTACTTTTACACTCACGACTCAGTCACAACTCACACCTTCATCTTCATTGCTTTTACTCTTCAGTTGAATTTGTATTCCATTCCTTCACTATTATAACCCCTCTTTTCCCCTTTCTAGCTAATATTAAATTCAAACTCTGCCTTTTTTTACTACTCACTTTATTTCCTTGGAATTGATTCTACTCACGAATTGATATAGCTTTAGCGAAATCTCATTCTAAATTCTCTTGCATTCCCTTCCGCTCTCAACACAAACACTTTGTCTCCTTTCTCAACTTTCCTTCCGAAATCCGATCGTAAAACTAACAAGGCAAACTCTAGCACTTAGCCAAAAGAAAGAGAGAGCATGACAGAGAGAAGTGTACGTTGCGAATCTGCCCTATGCTCTCTTAAAGCAACAACAACACGGATACATAATGGAACACTACTGTCTGTCATCAGCTCGTCAAAGTGAAATGCAAAAGTTTTTGTCTCCAGTGGATTGATAAAAGAATTTCTGTGAATTGAGGACACATCATGACAAGATCCAAAAACAAAAAAATTGTTTTGCTCTCCAACTTTAGTTCGGATATGGACTCGTGCCATGCGGGTATTCTGATGAAGTGGGCTTTCAATACCCCGTTTCCTGGTAGTGGCACTCCAGGGTGATGAAAAGACACAGGAATGGAAAGGATACTCATCCATCCACTCCTTGACGTGAACTTTACTAATGCACTCATTCATTCCCAACCAGCTGCTTTATCCGATCTAAACATTTTGACACTACAGAAATTTTAGACTTCGATATTTCAAAGAGGGTGCAAAGAGCATGGAATGGATCTGACTGAACTGAACTTGTTGAATGAAAAATATTAGTTCCTTTCTTTGAATTCGAATTCAGAGCAATCCCATTGTATCGCATTGTATGTATACAGTTCTTTAAAAAGGCGAAAGATTAGTATTCCATAGGTAAACGAATGAATCACTTTTATCATCATGATAAGGTGTGTCAAAATTCGCACCTTATAAAATATCAATCTTGGAAACGACCTCACATGCTGAATACTTCATTTGTTCTGCAACACCCTGAATACATAAAGTGTTATTCGACAAAGACGCATGATGATTGTTCAGATTCCATAAAAACACCCGCCGCAGCGAAACAAAATATAGAAATACAAATACAAAGCACATTTTTCAAGACCACGTACCCACAGCCAGGCCAGAAATTTGCATCCAGTAATCAAAATTTATACCCTGGCGTCCGTGCTTTGCTCCTCTTTGCTCTGAATTTTAAAATACTCAAAGATACAAGCACGTGTTGCTCAAACCCTCAAACCTCACGCCAGTAATAAGCAACTAACCACGACTTTGCTTTGCACACTAGACTCACTCACTCACTCAATTTGCACTTGGTTCAGTTCACACTCATGGAAACTGAGAAATGAATACAAAATCCACATTCAGGTTTCTCTCATTATGGTCCATTGATGCAGAAAAAGTAGAGTGAAAGTCCTTTGGGTCTTATCCTCTCAAGCTTGTGACATCATCCCCAAATTCATCAAGTATTGAGAAACACTATTCGTGCCTAATAAGCATGCATGCATGCAATCCGTCACCAAAAGTGATACCGTATCTTCGTATCTACAGTTCGTATCCACGCGAAAACCCGAAAAACAGATTGCGGTTTCATAACAACGGTGCGGTGTGGTGCGACTAGAGATCTGATACTCTTCTGGGATTCCCCCTCAAGATATTCATTCCATCCCTTCGAAAAACATTGAAGACTCAAACAGAGTCAGTCACATTCTGAATCAGATGATACAATTCCCAATTCTAAGCATTGGTTACTAAAGCCGCCGAAATGATTGCGGCTCGTCTGTTTACACTGACTGGGTTTGGTTTCTGTTGATCTTAATGCTTAGCCAACCAGTTACACCCCAAAAACCGACAGTTTTCACTCTTGTATCAATTTATTGTCAACTTTTGGTTATGCCTTATGGCACCTTGCATGTCCATTTATCAGCTCAACTTGCTATCGATTTTCTGTACCCAACTCAATAGCCAGAGGTCCAGTCCAAGTAGCTCGCCAGTGCACGCCTGGTCAAAATTATACTTTGGCTTATTATTTGAGTTCGGAGCGGACTAACTTTTGCACGCTACCTAATTGGAATCGACAACCGGGAATCGGCACGGCACACCAAACATGAAGAAAGCTTACTTTCATTCTTATAAATTTAGGGTGCTCTAAAATGAGAAAATGAAATCAAACATAAAAGACCCTCGTCTCGTCGTCTCGTCTAGCCATTTCACTTGCTCTGCTAGATTACTACGTAGATGACAAAACACAAAAAAGCTCATATAATCCAAGCAGTGAAACGTAAACACCAACTCGAAAAAATGGGATATGAAACAATCATAAAACAACAACCTTTGGCCGTTTCATTTATTGTTTGCTAAGAAAATTGTTTGCAAAGAAAATGTGAACAAAGCAAACAGTGCGGGACAAAAACACGCACAACATACATGCAATTCACGGGGACTTACAATCGTACGTGATTTGTGAAGAAAAAAAAACTTAAAATACATTTCAAAAGAAAAACATCTCTCTTCTAACTATATAAACTCCAGTGTGTGTACTTCCAAGCACATGTACCGAATGGAAGCAAAAAAGGAAACCCAAGCCCTAGCCCTATTCAGAAGTAATAAAAATTGAACTGCAGAGAAAATAAAAACGAAAGGTTGAGAAAATACAAGCGAAAATAATACGCGAGACATCAGAACGCAATAGCACGAAAACCATTCCGCCAAAAGGGTGTGTCTCTCTTCCATAATATATTTGACAAGGACTTGCAATTGCAATCACCATCACACCTTTTTTCGGTCAAATGCATAACCACAATACAGAAGAAAAAAATCGGTCGTCCAACTATTTTATGAACCTTCGACTTCACCACCATTTCCCATTTATTGACTCGAATTCAAGTCACCAACAGAAATCATTGCCATCCAAGACTCGTGCCACGCCATGCCTTAAGAGTAGAGTCAAAAGTTTAGGTGCTGACTGGGTACTCAATGCAACGTGAACAATTTAAACGAAATGATTTCACGCCATTTGAACTACAAGTAGTGCTCCCTAATAAATTCAATTTCTCCTGTCAGTTCTCCTCCATATTAAGGAACTACAACTGGATTGGGAAGCCCCTAAAACATCCACCATAGGAAAATTCCAGTCTCCAGTCCAATTAATTTTTTTATTTTGAAACAAATAGCTTCTGATATGAAAGCTGGGACAAATTAAATATATGCAGACGACAATAAATCACAAACCACAAAAGGCAAGTCAAATCTGGCCAATTCAGATACCCTTACAATAAAAATTTACAATTAAATTAACCCAATGACAACAGAAATTTATAAACCCGAAAAGAAATTTATTCCCGATCTTTCGTTCATTCAATGCCAAGGTACTACGCGGAGCATCGCACAGCAGCTCCTCATTTCCTTACAAATAACCCGTAATAAAAACACACCGGGGCACTCCCCGCTAAAACAAACAAGGGGATTCTTTGTGGCGCCCTGCCCTGCTCTCCATTTAAGCACATTCACATTCATTGATCGACTGTCTGCTCTTATTTATAGAATCCCATGATAACACATACATCCAGTTTTTATAGACTCTTTCCTGCTTCTTCTCCGAGCCTAATTATATCAAATTTCTAGCTACCTATCTTTGTCTAAAAGCCAAAGGCTCTCTCATCCGACCGATGCTTTAAGGGTGGTATAACATGCGGCTGTGAAATACAAACATTTTCTATTCTATTGAACCGCGGACGAGGAAGCAATAGCAATACGAAAATACGATAGTAAATAACACAAAGCAATATGCGTGATAGTAAAAAAACTAAACGTACATGCAACCAGGGTCCTATTAAAAATCGAACCAAACTTCTTTCTCATGCAGATGAAGATCACGCATACAAACTTTTTCATCAAGGCAAGTCGGGAGAGTGGCGACCTTATAAATGTGGTCATTACTAAAATGCCGCAGCGCACCCGGCCCGGCCCAGCCCAAAACAGGGGGAAGTCGACATTAAATTATAACAAAAAATTCTAGCCAATAATATAAAAATAATTATGGTTGCCCGTCACAAAAGACTCATGTCCCGTACCGTCTACCCGAACATTCAAAACAAACTTGAGCCAAAATTATTGCTGGACTCGACTTGTAGAATCTTTGCAATTACGGTCTACATACAGCCTCACAGAACATCTCCACACATCATTCTTGACATTGCAAATTCTTTGAGTTCTAGTTCTGAGCGGAACTCGAATTTCCATAAGCGCCCGGAGGACGGAAATGGTTGATGGGTGGCCTAGTGGCGAAGCAGTGCCAGTACCATGTGCATAATTTATTCCCTCAATGCTTCGCCGGAATGGCATGAATAGAACGCGAATCCGAATGCGAAAATGTATGCCAAGCCAAAATCGATTACGTGTCGTAAAATTACCTTGGTATCGCGTGCTAGCTTACATGTGCGAACTTCGAACCTACGTAGTTTCCTAGTTGATGCTCAAAATCGAACAAATTGTGCTAAGGAACGAACACAAAAGGCAAACTCAGGTTTAGAATGGATTTGGCCTTGCTTGGCTCCCTCTCCCTCTATTACAAAACCCGTACTCGATTTTGCAAAACTTCACCCATAATAGCAATCCCATTAAATTTAGGATTTCAACTCTAGAAGGGCGAAGCAGTTTTTTTTATTTCTAATTAATGGTAGGGTACATGGTCGGAGTATGACTACGACTACGCTTTGTGCGTCAGTACTGAGAAGAACTATAAACTCGAGGTAGTCAATAGTTAGTTACACAATTTAATGAGGAGGAGTAGTCGGAACTGGATGGCGTAGAGGTTTTAGTATTAAGTGCCTAGTTCTGCAGCTCCATTTTATTACCAAAGACCATTCTAAAGAGACTCGGGAGTAAGGATGATATTTTTTTCTAGCCAAAGCCAGTACACAAAATGTTACTTACTTAAATCGTAAGTACACATTTCAAAGCACCGCCCAGAGCTCCCCTGTGCATAATTAAACATCATGCTATTGCTAAACCTCTTCAACTGAAAAATTACTTGAAGAGCATTTCCTTTAATATCATTTGATAGAGGAATGAATACACTTGTCGAGGAAGAAAGCTCTGTTTCCGACCGCTACTGCAACTGTTATTTGAATAGAAAGCCAGAAATAGATGCATCCTTGTATTTTTAGAATCTTAGATTCTTCTTGCCCGTGCCCAGTGAGCTTGCAAATTGTAGGTTATCCCATTTCTCAAACCAATTCGAGGAGGAACTGATATCCTTGGAATTTCTCTACGCAGCTTTCTCCAGCAAAAGAGAAAGTACTTTCTCCAACTCCAAGTGTGCTTGACATTCCGTGACATTTCTGCTTCATCCATTCCATCATTCTAAGTCCACCAAAATCATTTTCTATTCCTCGCTTTCATTTTTACTCAAATCTGACCAGGGAAGAATAAGAAGAGTTGAGTTGAGATGACGTTTCGAATATTACATTTTAGAGATGTCCTTCCAGTTTCGGCATACAAATTCTCAGCGGGAGATCTCATTTTGAGCAGCGGTCGGACTCTTTGCTAGTCTGCCGCAACTTGTGAACCAAACAGACCTTCCTTTCAACACAACTTGGTAATATTTTTTCTACAAGAGAAACTGCCTTGGGATAAATCCGCGGCGAAAGAAACCAACTAAGGATGAACTTATTTATTTATTTCATTTGTGCTTTCTCCCAGCCAAGCCTTAGTTTGAACTTCTCCTCTCTGCCCAGAAATCTGCCAAGAGGCATAATCGCTGGAGTCATTAATCTACATCGCTCAGGACAGGCAGGCAGGCGTGCTCGTCTGATTTAGTTGATGAATGAATGAATCACAACCACCTTAGTCTCTCCATACAAAGTAGAAAATTTCGAAGTCTATGAGAAAAGCTACCAAAATGGTAAAGACTGGAGCTGGAGCTGAGCTGGACTATCACATTGCCTTAGTTTAAGAAAATCCACACGAAGCTAGAAATCGAGTTGTTCTCAAAGTAAGTAAGTAATACGAGAGAATCAACTTGAACTCAAACTGACTCTGTCAGCATGAAGCTTAGACAGGGGTGAACAAATGATTCTGGAATTGTTCAAAAGGTCGGGCAGAACTCCAGAACATCCTCCAAACCATTGTCTTTCCAAAAGTCCGATTCTCTCGGGTTAAGTTAAGGTTAGGTGCGTTGTTCGTGCATCTCTCAGCATGGGTCCATCGAAAATGCCTATAAATCTGAAGCTACCACATTGAGTGAGACTCGAGACTTACAACAGCTTTTATTTATTCTCCCATATGTCATGTCATGACATTCCCATTATGTCTACTCTGTGTGCAATGTGCAAAGGGTCCACCTACACACTATAGAAAACCTCACACATGAGCAAGAATGAAAACTACAGTACAGCATAACGTATCAGAGCCAAATTATCCAAGGCAAAAGAGAAAATTCATGTTCTGCTCCTGAACACATTGGTAGAAAAGGCAAAAACCGAATCGTTCAGCCTAAACGCAAATACCAAATGTATAAAGGAGCCAAATGCGCATTTTGCCGTCTCATCAAATTAAACTTGGTTCACTGAGCCTCTCATCACTCATTCACTCTGTCTGAACTTTAGGAACCCTTAGTTCCGCGTACCCGTGTACCGGATATGAAAGCCCTCAGGTTGAGAGTACGTGAGATTCATACTAAACACAATCCATCCTGGCTTCTGCAATATATTCCAATTAGTATTCTTCCACGAATAATAGGTCCACTTTTTCTTGCAGTTTTACAAGAATTTCAATTTGCCACTTACCAACACTAACATCAAACTTCTCAGACTTTTCTTCTCTGAACAAGTTCAAAGTCTAATCTTTGTTTGAAGCTGTATTTCAATGGTGACTGGTGAGTGCCGACTGGAGAAATACTTTTATGCTAAGCAATGCCTATGCCCTCCAGATAGGATATGATAAAAAAAATGTTTGGACTCATTACAAATACAAAATAGAAGAACTAAGGCTTGGTGCGTCGCTATTAGCTAAACAGGATCGGTGCTTTGAAACTCAAACTGGCAAGTTCAACCCAGTTACCCGGATGCATGCAATGCACTTGAGTAAAACTAGCTATCGTATCTGCGCCGCCATCGTTTGCCAGGTGTGAATTAGTCCATCCATCCCGGTGAAAAGGCGTGCTTCTTTGACAATTCCCTAACCTCCTCCCGTGATATATTAGATTAGAAAGCTTTTCACTTCAAAAATCGAACCTTAGTCTTAATAGCTTTTCAAATGGATTTTTCCACAATGGAAAATGAAATGAATGATCAAAGTCGGTAAAACATGTATTATCGAATCTCACTCTACAGAGCTGAATCCTAGCTGTAGATCGATACACACAAACCCAACCCAACCCTAACCCAAAGATACAGAAACATGTTAATAATTTTCAAACCATGCACACGTACACAAACACTTTCAAATTGGTCGGTCTTTCTCTAAACTTTCCAAAGGAAGAGATGCCGTTCTGCGATATCTACTAAAATCGGGTTGTTGGGATTTGGACAAAGTTTGAGCCGAATATAGCACCAGCTCGCCGACCAAAAGTATCCCCATCAGCTGATCTTATCAACATGGATAGGGGGCTTAGCCCTATAAATTACTCAAGAACGTGTAAAATTGATCCCAGTATCGCTTTCGCTTTCATTCCGATTGCTCTACCAAACCGTGCAGATATAGTTGTGTCCCTGACCTAAACCTTGCTTATGATTCACCGACGTCCTCTCCAGCCTCATCTCATCCTATCGTAAAAGACCATAGGAGTTGGAGCTAAGCTGACGTAACACTACTCTCTACTCAACTTCAAATCCTAGCCATACGTAGAGCGATAAATCCAGATTAGAGAGGTGTGAATGAGAGATAGAGACATTTTATACATTTATAGCTAGCCAATATGACAATCACATCACACTCACAGAGACCATGTGGTGCTCATTTCATCATATAAAAATTTCAAACCAACTCCACCTCTTTTCCATCTAATTTATTCACTTCACTAAAGTTTTCGGTTCAATCAAGTCCAACTCTGTAACCCGGGATCCGACCCGACCCCGCTAATGCAAAATGCAACTGCCTCTACAGGAAATGAGTAAAACTGAAAGTGAAATGAATCAAATTCAAAGGGTTGAGAGAAAATGATGCATGTAGTACATTCACTCACCCTGCCATCCTGCTCATTTCAAATACTCCCGTGGGAATGACCAGATCTAAGCCGCCTTAATACTGGAATTTATCAAATCTACCTTTAAGATCCTCCACAACAAATCAAATTGGCTACAATTCAAGGGACATTAGTTAATTGTACAAAATAATTCTTTCACTTCAATTCTGCTAAACCACGAGGGGTCTCCATTAGTGCACCTCCTCAGCTCATCAGCAGATTCAAATCTCAAGTCAGTCGTTGGGCAAGTTGGGTTTCAATGCGAATGCATTTTTCATTCAGCCAACTAGTCAAAGAAAAGATAGAGAAAAAGATGCTCCCTCCATTGCATCCCATTGCATTCGTTCGCGATGCAACTAAGGCTACCAAGGAGAGATAAAATTTAATAGACTCCGAAAAGAAAGATTGCAACTTCATGGCATAAAATACTGAAGGAAAATACAAAAGGAAACCTTGTCTTGGCTTGCCTATTGCCGTGCCCTTGCATTGCATGCCTGACTCATACCCAGAAAATGCATCCACATTACATCACATCATCATTATTGCTATCATCTGGCTCTGGCTCCGTAATCAAATCCCATCCCATACCTTGTGGAGAAATTCCATTAGTCGCTCAACCCAAAGCCACTGCTCAATTCCAACAGCAGCAGCAGTCTATTCCTTCCTCACTCCGTCTGTCTACCTCACAAGCACATATTTACTGCCAAAAATCATCTGACTATAAATAATCCCCCCATCTAGAAAATCCTAATGCGATGCAAATGCAGCTCAACCTTCTATTAATTTTCTCTAAATACGGAGGGGAACCATGCATGGGAGGAGCAGAATGTGAATTTATTTCTAAGGCTACGGCTACGTCCTTTTCTTTGGCTTTCGCCTTTTGCAGGGCTTCCTGCTTTCATTTCAATATAAGCTATTGGGGGGAAAGCAGTGCAAAATTCTTGCAGCCTGTAGTTCGCTTGTCGACCAACAAAGAATCCAAAAATTGTTGAATTCTAAGAAAAGAATTCTGATTATGTTTAGAGTAGAGAGAAAGTTTTAAAAAAATCAATTGCACTTCAAATCGATCCAAGGGATGGGTGCTCTAAAATGCCATTCCTAGGTTAGTGTAAGTATAATGTTGAAAGTTAACGATAAATTTTCCCAACGGTATTCGAACTCTCGCACGTAAAGTGCATATCTTTATCCACTTCCCGTTTTTCGGGCATTTGAATCCAGAGTATGATTGAAAGTGAAACAACTCAACTCACGCTTCGTTTCCATTCTCTGATTTACCTTATCTGCGTATCTACCCCTCGTTCTTTCTACTACTATAAATTATCCAAAATTCAGATTCTAGTATCAGATTCGAACGCCAAACGCAGCCGCCCGCAATCGCAAACGCAAATTTGATAAGTTTATTTTCTAACCGCCTAGTTTATGCATCCTTTGGTAAAAAAGTTTGTAGCGGAAACCTTCATCGTTAGGCTCAAAGCAGAGCAGTCGCACAAAATATTTGTTTTACTTTTACTGCATTGCAGAAAGAAGTTGGACTCAAGATATTTCATATTTCATGCCTCATTAAATTGATTTTCAAGTAGACATATATGACGCAGTCGTTCCAAAACTGAACCGTTCTTATCACAAATGTACTGGCGACAACTTCTACTTCAACAGTGCAGGATGACAGGATGAGTCAGGCTAGACGCTGACTAACGAGTTTCGGATGGAACAAAACACAATTGTCAATATTCTCGGTCTGCACGCAATGAATTATTTTAAATGTGTCATGTGTACAAGGCAAGCCTGTCCTAGTCCTAGTTACAGCAACACCAACAAAATCTACGTCACACTGACGGAAACTAGCAAGGTATCAACAGAAACTTTTAATTGTGTTGACATAATGCGCAGAGCAAACAATTCGAATCGAAAGCAAATGAAGTGCAATAAATTCCACAAACATTTGAGCATTTCGCGACCTACTCAAAACTGAATCAAGCCGAATAGCCTGGATTACTGAGGCTAGGCAATTAAGATTTTTAGGCTAAAGCCGTGTTATTTCTCAACAAAGTGGCCCAACTGTTTGTGATTTTTTGTAAAGCTTGACCAATATTCCTGCCATTGTAAACAATCTGAATAGTTTCGCAAATCGGATATTTCCCAACTTCCACCTCAGAAATCCTGAGCTGGACATCATATTGCGAAACCGTGCTGAAATTGTTCAGTGTGAACAACTAACACTTTTGGGGGACTCTGGTCTGGACTGCATGGAATGAATACAAAATCTTCGTTCTTTTCTTTGCAATTTTGGCTGGTTCTGTTCAAGACATTCTGAATCGTAAAATCCCAGCGCCGAATGTCATTATTGTGCAGGAATGTCCACAGAAGTCTGTCACTTGTGTGCATCTGAGCTGACTGAAGAGGGAAGTCAAATCCCTTTTCTTCCTTCAATCGCATTGTCCATTCGGGGATTTGCAGTTTGGTGGTGTTTGGAGGACTACTGTGACCGTCCACACACTAAACACACAGGGATGGATACTTCCACCGTTCTCTTATCAAAATGGAAATCTGGAAGGAACATCTGTCCAAAATGCGTTCATTTCAAACGCTCCTTTTTTCCTGAAAAAAGGATACTGTGATATTGGCATTTCCAGCAGCGCCCATTACTCGCCTCCGTGTATCTTTTCTCCCCACCACTTAAATCCTGGCTCATATCTCAATCCTATCTCAAATCACACACTACACCCGCATTGGATCCACAATCCACACTGTTACGGCTAGAAAAACTAGAGTCAACGAGCCGAGCAGAGAGTTTCCTATTGCCACTGCCACCGAATTTAACTTACTTAGATTAGATGAATTTCACTGATATTCATGGAGTGAAATGGAAGAGCACAAGCACAGGATATACTCCACACATTCATTCTTGTTTGGAGTAAACCCGTAAAATGTTATTGCTAAAGAAGAGCAAAAACACGAAAATAAAGAGTTCCTATTATTATCCTATTTCTATCCTTGCTGGAAAACAATTTCCATTCCCCTGTTTTGTCGTCTAGAAAATAACAAGCAATCCGACAGCCTTATCAATTCCATTTTCACTCAACCCCTTGCTTACTCGACGTTCTCTGTGGTTTTGTTATTAGAACATTCACTGGTATCATATGGCTACAATTCTATAATTTATTCATGAGATTTTGATAACTCCAAGATGAATTTCTTGTAAACAGATCTTAGAACATACGAGGAATAGAACCGCTGGGAAATATGAATATTTAGTAGCATTTCTCCAATTCAATCAAAATCCAACCAACACGAACCAGCCAAACGAACTGCTACGCTAGTATGTTGTAACCGTTTATTCCGTGTTTTCTAATTAATTGTAAAAATGGCATGTAGATTAAGATGCAATTAATAAACTTGTGCATTTGCAAACTAACAACTTGTTGGGGGGCCTCATTACCAAAATCATCAAAGCTATGTTAATTAATGTTATCAATGTACTCAAGTTCGTTCAGAGGACAAGGTGAAGGCGTGACGTGAACTTTGGCTACTGCCCAAGAAAGGAAACAATGAATGAGTCCTCCACCCTTAAACCCGACATTGCTAATTCATTACAGCAATGCAAAATGCAATGTAATTCTCACGAACTTTGTGATGTTTCATTCAATAGCCAGACCAAGATCAAAGCATCAAGGGTAACCAGGTGTGCATCTCAATCTCAAGAATCAAATTGTTTCCTTCGACCAAAATCATTGCATTTTCTTGCCGTTCGGTCTTAATCAGAATCAGACTAGAGCTCAAACTCTTAATGTCAGCTGTGCTCTGCCTGGAAACTGGTTAGGCAAGAAGACCCAGTCATGACTCAACAGCCAAATGACACATACAACGACATAGACACAAGCACAAAAAACAAAAACACTGATTTATATTGATGGAAGATTTTTTATAGGCGTTGCAATTATTGCAACTTCGATTGCAAGCATGTGCAAACACACTGGACCAGCTTGCTCAAAAATAGATGCAAATGTATTCAAACAAAGACATTCAGAATCTTTGAAACTCCAGTGACAAAGTAAAGCTTAGATGTTGGAGCCAGGCCCAGCCATAAAATCTAAAAACAAAGCACGACAACTTGTGCAAATCGGCAATAAAGCGTTAGTAAATGTATTCCCTGTAAGGGAATGCAGTTGACCTTGAGGCGAGGTACTTCGTTCTGTTAGCCATTTTGTAATTTGCAATTTCAATGCATTTTAATGGTCCGGGTGGTGCAAAGGGTTGAAACGGCCAAGAAGCCTTAAGAAACGCCACCTGCATGGTTCGTAGAGTGCAAAACCAGCGAAGGGAGAAAGCAACGCAGTTCTTGCAAAAAATACTACTCCATGCTGAGCCAAACAATCAGCTCAACATCGAGCATCAGTATTCTAAAATTTAATAGAATGATTGACATTTGTGGTTGGTTACTAGTGCAAGGCAGTTAAAAAGTACTAACAAGACACTTCTAACAGTAGCGCCGATGTCAAGCCTTAATTAATTAATGCGAAACACGTTTTAACGCCTTCGGTCTTACTTGACCAAAACCGACAACCCGCTGTGCGGATCCGCTTGTACTGAATGGAAATCTAACGATCAAACAAAATGAATGCATCCGAATAAAAAATGAAGCTAGAGTCTGAGGTCAACCCTCAAGTTCGTACTTCAACAAAACAAAGAACACATTCCGATTCCCCAAGCCCAGTAGAGCACAAGAGTAGCGTTGCAGCGATCAGAGAGAATGATGCAAAAATAATTCAGAAGGCGAATGAGCATTAAAACACGAAGCCATGCTATGCTATATGTTTTTCTAAATGACTGACAAGACAATATAGATAACACTTACAGATGCCGTTGAACTCGCACACAGTGCACTTGAATTGTTTAGTGTGTACACGAATTTTGATGTTCTTGCTCAATGAATGAATTAGTTGGCTTTCACCGTCAAACGCATGGAAAGATAAATTATTGATAAGCATTTTCATGGTATGAACCCACTCATATCCTGTCTTGCCACTACGCACGTTGATTTAGTTGAGTAGCGCCAAGTGAAGTCATAGTGAAGTGCGTGCAGGTCGTTTCCATATTCCATCTGCCCAAGTTGCAATGCAATTAAATTATAAATGCACTATAAATCAACAACTCCTAAAGGAATTTTGCACTTCTACTGCATTAGTCTAGTGCAAAGCCTGAATTCAGCAGCCCTATTAAGTTGTACTCAAGTCAAGTGGGTGAGACTTCTTGGCTTGGTTTGGGCAAAATAAATAAGCCTAGATTGCAAATTACACTTGGCAAGCTTTCCCTTTAATTTAGTAGAGTTCGTGAATAAATAAGGATGATAATTGCATAGTCTGACGATGGGACGGGCGCACAGTGTTGAATTCGGGTTCAGAATGATGCAAATAAAATATCACATCGCCTTACTACCAGTAGGAGGTTATGATAAAACATTGATGCTCGAAATTTTAATGCCTCTGCTGGACATAACAGGTTTTGCGATAATTACATACTTTACTCATTTGTGCTTAACTTTTCACTAATCATTTGGACTGATATTTTATATGCGTGAAGGTGAGCTGTGCGTCGATATTCGTGTTCCTGGGCTTTGTTTGAGTAAAAAATATCTGTGATTGACTTTTACAATTAATCGGGCTCAATTATTAGCCGGCTATCATAAATCGTGTTATGTTGCTGGGCTAAGAGTATGCAATAGTAATCAGCCAAGTGTAATCAGAAATCGTAAACTGAAACACTCTGCCTATGCATCTGGTTGCAAATTCGAACCAGATGCTAAAAAATGTTTGATTTCTCCATTTCTCTCTTCATTCATATCATAACTAAAACATCGCGCACTACCACTACATACAACTACGAGAGATATTTTTATAGCAAACGTTTTATTAAACCCTCAGCTATTAAACCTCACATTAAATTTTTTCCTACAATTACACACCTAATCTACAAAATATTGCTCGTGTCAAAAGTCAAATAATTTCGTTCCATGCAGTGGGTACTTAATTCTTTCTCCACCCTTGCTTGCAACCAAATAACTCTCCCTCATTTAATGTCCGGTTCAAATCAAACTACTTTGAGACCGGCACGTCCACACCTTCCTCAACCCGAATTCGCCTTATCTTCACATTTTAGTTTAACACTTATGTCATAAAATTGCGCTCCCCGCGTCTACTTTATTTACCTACCAAGTCATTTTTATTGCCGCCTGCTCGGTTAAGCCAATGCAAAGCTGCTGCAGCTCGTGAAACCAAATGTAAATGTCACCCACCCCAACGGAAAATCAAACCAACCTGTCTACGTACAAGAGTTACGGAACAGATGCATTCATGTTAACTTCTTACTTTAGAATTCAACATATTGGCCTAGCCGGCATTCAGCATCCGACTAAAATTCCACTTTACTCACTTCACTCCTCAGCTATTCACCTCTTGCTGAGAAGAAAGGCTCCGAAACTCAAAAGACCGCAATACCTCGGCCCTCTCATTTCACACTGTCGCTCAAAATTAGAATCCAACATGGAATTTACATCTTCTTAGCTCTTTCCCTCCTTGGATTTCACAGATGAAAGGGGTAATGGAATAGTTATGTTACAAGAAAATCTCGTCGTTGAAGAATTACACGTATCCCGGCATACAACACGAGATACATGGAAACTACTAGTGAAATGGAATCCTCTCCTATTCCTAACATTTCTTAGTATAGCCTTCCACATGCAGAGAGCATGACAAATTTCATTTCGGCAATTAAAATGAAACACCGGAACCGCCGCAGTTCCAAGAGATTCGGAAAGACGTAGTACTATTCTGCCCTAATGGCTGAGAGAAATGTTATGGTGAAACTCTCAGAGTTTTGCTATGTGGAATGGAGGAATTCAAGTCTCTAACTCTATTTGCTTAATATCTCCAATTAAGCACAAGGGACCCACCTTAAGCCAGTTGTTTGCAGACTATAGGCTTACTTAGATTTAGGAAAGTCTTACTTTCTCTACAATAATTGTGGCAAGATGGATTGTTCCAGAAGTTCACCTTCAAAAATTTCAGCATAAAATCAGAGCCCTAGGAGTTGAAATGAATGATAATTTTGTTGAATTCGGAACTGAAATCCTCCGGACGTTATAGTGCTATTACGTACAGATTATAGGGATCGGCTGCGTCATACGGCACACGACCAGGCAATTCATTTCAAATCAAATATCGAGTCCTCATCACCTCGTCCAGTGCTACGTTGTGCATTGCATTGAATGAATCAATGGCTTGGACGAAATTTATCACTAGCAAATGATTTTTTCCCAGAGTTCTATATGAGACAGGCGATTGCGGAAAGCGTCATGCTAATTTTATGATTCACTGCATTATGCTTGTCCTCCCGCCTTCCTAACAAGATTGATAACATTAAATGACGGTCATCCATTTCCATTTCCTTTGCAAAGATTGTATTATACTGCACACATTTTGTTGATACTCTGATCCTGATCGCTGGGCGGATGGAATTCTAAAAAAGGCAAACACAGCTGCCTGTACTTGTACAGAACTTCCTGAAATTTTATTGTGGACTAATGTGATAGCAATGACGATGCTGAAGTTTTTCTCCCTAAGCCTGCACCAAACGCCGATCGACCGTTCCTCAAAATTTTTGACAAAATCATGCGATCATTAAGAACTCCTAGTTTTACCCACGTAATTCTAGAATTCTCGCGGAAGTTGCTCGTTATTGTGATCCGCCTTGGCATGTGCAATGTAACGTAATGCAATGAAACGTGTCAATGTCACGAATTATGATGAATGAGTATTTTGAACGGTTTAAAAATGTCAGACAACAGTGTCCATAATCTAACTGGTGGGCATGAATAGTCCGTGCATTCTCTAGGCATGACCTTTTCAGATATCTATCTGAGCCCACATCATTTCAGTTACATAATTTGACATGTGACACCTGGCTTCTCTCTCCTTATCACTTCAATAGAATTATGTTTCTAGGCTTGTCGGTTTCACAAGAAGTTCTTACAAGAAGTCACCTAGGGCTAAATTGCACTCAACCCATGAGACACCATCTTAAGGAAAAATGAACAGCTACATAAGACCGAAACATGAATCTAGAATTGTCTGGATGCATGCTTATTAACACAAATATGAATTCATACGACTAACAATAGGCATTAATCCTCCGAGCGTAGCGGTGTGGTGCCCGCATCACAAATAGCCTCAAAAACCCTCAAATCCCTAGTAGAGCAAAATGTTATTACCGCGATGTCCAAAATTAGGGAAAAGGCTTGTAAAACGTATTCGTTTTTTTCGCGGGTAGTGTGACTAATACTCTGTAAGCTTATCCTTCCATATTTCCATAATTGTATGGAAAGTAAGCATCAGCATGGACATAAAAAACGGAACCGAGCCAGACGGTAGATTTCCCCTTAAAACATAACATTAAAGCTGCTAGAATTTGAGAAAGACATGTCTATATGGGTAATGTAAGCGGCAGGAGGGACGTCTAATTTTAGCCAAAAGGGAAATGAAAACATCTCTCAATCATGGTCTGGATGACAGCAGAGTGATCATGTCCTCACTCGGAGCAGTATTTCATAAAAAATGTGCTCAATTCATTTGTATTCCATTGTTCCCAGTTGAGTAGAACGAAAGTGGAGTGAAGAATGCCTTTCTCCGACTCCGTGTCCGTGTCACACTTTTCACAATGCCGTGAATATGAGCCGAGCCGACGAACTAAAAACCACTGCGTGAGCTTAGAAACCGAAGGCATGCTGATTTCCAACACATTAACCACCACTCTATTAAAGTCAAACAGAACACACGCAGATATGTGTGTTTTACCACAAATCCCCATCAGGACCGTCGGTTTGTATGAATTAGGTCGCCTGTCCGTCCTGCCTTCTTGTCCTCAGTCTTTCGTTCCGGACTGATTTCTTGGCAGAACAAAAAATTATCGGCAATGACATCTCCACTTTGTTATTTCGCCGAAAATTTCAACATTTCAACTTCAATAAAGATCTGTTTTTTTAAACAAAATCTCGTCCCCTACGCCTTACTCCCCTTTTCCTCCCCTTCTGAAGAATTCTTGTAAATAAGCAAACCTAGCTATTAATCCGAATTCCATGAATAGTTTTGCGAAGTTGAACTACATGCTCAGGAGAGGAGACCATTACCGAGTTAAATTACAGAATGAACTGCCTCCATCCCATTCGGCTGAAATGACGTGACGGAGAACAATCAATCCTCATTCAATTTGTCTTTCACATTTCTTAATTTTTGAAATATGTTCAAACCAAGGCCCGACTCGAAAAGAAAATCCCGGTTAAGCGGGAGTGCAAAGATGAAATCGCCGGTGCCAGCTGACTCTATATTTCCTTTCCATTCGATTCGATTCGATTCAACTTTGTTGTCTTTGTTCACAAGTAAATACTGAAGGCCGCGAAGGTTGCGTAACAATCGCAAAATAAGTAGGCTTGCCAATTTCCTCACAGCCGTTACAAGTGCAAAATTGTAAACGTGCTAAACGTGGCCCCAACCTCGAAAACAAGACCGGCGGCACCTACGCATCCCAAAATAAATCGTCCCCATTCCATTTCCATTTTTATATTTCTATTCCTTCATTCATTCACTTGAAGCAGTGGCAGCGGGAGCAATGTCAATGCCAATTGGCACAAGAAGAGCAAAAAGAGAACATCTCCATTTGCTCTCCCAAAAGCCCTTTTCGTTTGCCCATCATACAAATCAACCGAAACTGGCACATGTACTTCAGACCCAAAGTACACGAACAAGCATAAAACCAAGGTGATGCTGGGTGATGAAAAAAGATCCGAAAAATGAACATATGAGCATAACCATACTCTTAACTCATGCACGCACTCATGTTGTCTTACCAATTTCATAATTTGACAGTGCCGACCAAAAACTGAAGTGAATATTCACATTCGAGTTGTCACTAGTCCCATTCATTCTCAGTTTATTTCGATCCTGTCGGCACCTCTGCCAGGCACTGAATCACACCTGGACCAACTTCCACCCCAAACCAGTAACCACACCATACCAGACCTTGTCAACTTACGAATTTCAATAATGATAGGCCCAGTACTTGTGTACTGAGTGACAAATACACCATCCCCGCCTGCCTTCATTGTATCTTTGAGTCTAATAATAATATGCGTGCCGACGAGGTTAGGATCCATAGAATCTAACATCATAATCCTGTTTCCCACACGTTGAGCCGTTCATACCACACCACCAAACCATTATATTACATAAATATGCGTGTCAACATTTAATGCAGGCAGGCAGACCACATTATAATTACAGTCTCTCTTACAATTTACCAAAACCCGCTGTTCTCAACAATGGATGTACCACCTTCCCCAGCTTTCCCGTATTTCCCCTCCTCCGTACTCGGCGCTCGGGCTCTTTGACAACTAACCAATCATCCGGGGGTATCTCGAGTACCACTGTACTGTTCAGAACTCATATTTCTAAGGATTACATGTCTCTGCCTCTCAAATTTTAACATTACCTGCAATTATCTCGTAATAATTTTTGGACCACCTAAAGAGAAATGTTGAAGATGATTACAATGAACGTGTCAAAGAATAATAGATGAAGATGGAAGGTAATGAGAGGAGAGAAGTACCATTCCTCCCTTTCTCTTCTTTTCCATTACCTTAATGTGTCAATCAACTGTTAAGGCACCCCTCGCAAAAATAGTCTTCAATTATTTTTCCAGAGCATGATGCAAGAAGTCTTCGGATATTAACCCAACGCAAGGGTCTCTGCTTTTCTCGGAGTCGGAGTGACATTGACATTGACATCGAAAGTTGGACGAAACGCAGGAGTTTTGTAGTTTATTTAATGTGAATTGGGTAAGGACATGCACAACAGTATCGTAACACTCACGCCAAACTCCACTTCTCATGCTAATAATGCAAAAGCTAATGTAAAGTCATTTCATGTAACTCCCGACAGAAAGAAAGTTCGTTTCCTAGTAAATCCCAAGGGTGTAATTAATATTCATTTTTAATTGCGTGTAGCGCTCCAACCCTAAGGCAATGGCATAATGTTTTGGCTATTGTAGCTTAACACGCACAGTTCATGACACTGGCAAAAACTTTCCTCATAATTGATTACATGAGTACGACTAACGTTTATTGTCTTTTCTCCTTCAGGTAACCCAAGGCCTTTTAATAATTGAAAATTACACCAGATGTCTAAGGCAATGCTGCTGAATTGGTTGAATAGACTATTCACACACTGCTAACCGGTAAAATGATCTCATTTGTTCTCCGTTAATGTGATCATTGAAAGTAAATGCAGCAAAAAATATTTAAACAACACAGTCTACAGGTTAAAAATGTTCCAATCGAGATGCACTTTGAATGTTGCTACTTACGACTTGCAAAGGAATTTTCCAAAATAGGAAGAAACATTCTAAGAGAAGCAATAAATATAATTAGCGGGAAACCTGACAAATATACTCATTGGAGAAAACAAGAGAAAGTGGTTTTCCTCCTTGCTTTGCATTGTTTGCATCAAAGTGCAATGTTCACTAATGCGTAAGTCTCATATCAATCTCCATTTATCAGACTAAAAGCCTGCATCAGCATCTTTCATTATTGCATTTCACGCATTGGGTATTCCCAAAGCCGTTCAAGTGCACCAGCACTGCTACTGGGTTGGGTTGGTCGAAAACTATGTTTAAGAATAGAAAGATAAAATCCCCAATAATTTTCGAAGACTGGAACAATTCAAATACAAAATACAAAAGGGCATGACACGACAAGAGAAGATATAATTTAAGCAGGCTCGGGAGGACGAACGACAAATGAGTCGAGATGAAAACCAATTACACAAATGGTGACAAAATGTAACCAGGTCATAAATCTAAAGGGTAGTCCCAAACTTGGCAACCCAAAACTTCCGAACCATGTACAGAAACTGATATCCACCCCATCATATGAACGAAACATTGTCTGAATTGTCCTTAGCTCAACTTTATGCAATGTAAATGTACCCAACCAACCTTTTCCCTTTCCTTCTCAATTTCACAAAACGACGACGACGACGACCAGAGTTAGAGTTCAATGAAATACTTTGTATGCAATCGTAGCACCAATTCAAAACCTAACCTACACAACCCAGTCCGTTTTACAGATCATCTCGAGTCCACTACCGAGCAAGATTCTTTTCATTTTAAATGTCGGGTCTCTCTCTCGCCCGCCCATGTGCTCTCACCAGGAAAATTGTGTAATAACTATTATTATTTCATTCAGCTCTATAAGCCAAACAATGCAACGACGCGAGCAAGTTCCTCTTCGCATAATTTTATGTGCATGTGTGCTGGAACTGGCACAAAGGCCAGCCAAGCTTCCAAATTCAATTTAATTAGAGTCAGCGAGTGACGATGACCTTTCCTTTAAAATCAAAGTAATTCATCACAAGTTTCACTAGTCCATTCAACGCCCTACGTACATACTTATGTGGTTATCAAATTAAATTTTTTCGACTCGTGGAAATTAATTTCGGTTCTATTCATGACGTCAAACCCGGAAAAATTGGTTTTATGGTTTTAAATTTAATGAACTCTACTCATAACTCTACCTTCCAAGCATACTCGCAAGTCGCAAATAGCAGTGTACTGCTACACAGTTAAAGGAGAAGTCATTGATAACACAAACACGGCTATCTTATCGGCTGTCTGTGCTTGCTGCCGTAATCCTTATCAAATATATTGCGCAAAGCTATGTCATCTCCAGGCTCAACAGAAGAAAATTACTTTAAAAATAAATAAATGACCAGCACGAATTCTTAGGAAAATAGACTAGATTATTTAAACTGGCTCGATTTGTCAACGTTGAGTATTGAGTACTTGTTTAATCTGCTGTTTCCGATTCCGACCACAGTGGGTTTGTACAATGTACTTTGTAAGGAGTGAGAGGCAAAGGCAAATGACTCATATATTTAGATAAGATAAGTTACAAATTTCTTGTCACCTAACTAAAAGTGTTGAGCCTTGAAGTCAAGGAGTGAAGTGTGAAGAAATGATCTTTGAGTCTCCCTCTTCTCTTTAGAATAAAGTAGAATATTTGGGAGACGAGTCGAAAGTCGATGGACGAAGTGGAACAAGAAATTCTCGACAGCCAGACGACAGAGAGAAAACAACGAAAGTAAAGCAGCTGTCACATCTAAATCAGTAACGAGACACCATTTTATTTCTATCTCGTCTTTGCCACTCTTTTTTGGCGTCAAAAAAAACTTCTCAGTGCTAAGATCCTACCCTGCGTTTCGGTTTATTATTTCATCCGCTTCCGAATACCAAACATTCTAACGGAAATAATTTGTAATACTTATCCTATTGCAAGAAAGACTCCTACGCACTTTCTGGAGTTTCTCCCTGGACAACACATTCGAACGAGTATTTTGAACACGGACTTTCCAATTAATCTGAGTCTCAAAGGGTGGGCTGGGCTATAAATCTGCCTTAACCTTTCAGTTGAACAAGTCGCCAGGAAACAGGCAATTACAACGAAAGTTTGGCTTCTCGGATAAAGGCATAAAAGATCATTATGAAAATGCAACATGCAACTGCACTTGCGGCACTCTTTTGAAAGGAATGATGTGCATAAGCACTTGGCCTCTGACCGCAAGTATGTTTGTGAACTCATCAGACTCGTCAAAATATCACTTAAACACCCAAAGATAACTTTACAGTGTATACAAACAAGGATTACAATTTTCTACGAATTTCGATGGGCACTAATTCTACTCCGAATGTCCGAACTACTTTTAATCGAAGTTTAAAGTTCAGCGACGCATTGTAATTGTATAAGAATTATGATCTTAACCTTTGTAGACTCCTACTAAGCAGTTAGTTGACCATAAACATGCGTGTTTCGAACAACTTTCTTTAGTCAGTTGGGGAACATTGTGGCTTGACATCGACAGATCTAATAAGCATTTCGAAATGACTTGAATTCAAAAAAATTATTCAAATTACAATTCCTTATACGAATCATTTTTATTTTAGGGGACGAGTGGATTTTTATACCGTAGCAGCGAATGGTACTTGAAACAAGACTGCTGTTCAAACAATTATTACTCGACCCGATCAGAACAGTATCAACGAAATTATCAGCACAAACTTCTAACAAAACTTCTAACTTTATGGATTTGGTACAGCCGCTTGCCTAAATGAAAGAAAAAAAGCACACTTCCTTTTAAGTTTTTTCAGCGATAACAAAGATACCGTGTCGGCGAACAGAGAGGAGAAAGGAAACAGCGTTAAGTGGAGCTTTGCTTCTTAAAATTCTATGTGTAATGTTCTAATCAAAAGAACAGCGAAGAAGTTAAACTTTTAATGAGAAAGAGATTAGTTGCCTGTTTTTGAAAATCGACTTTGAAGTGCAAAGAAACTTTCAGTCTTGTCTCGTGCTCACAATCACTAATCAGTATCGAGCATCTCGGCTGATTTGACAGAATCCAACTTCTGAAGAACAGTCAAACAACCTTATCTTGCTCAACGCCTAGCCAGGCTTCCGAACAGAGAAAACAAGAAATAAATCTCTTCAATCAAATCTAAATAATCCAATTTATTTCTGTAGCTATTCTTATTCTGCTCTGTATCAAGTTTTAAAATTTCTTCTTGTTTCGGGCAATCGAAAAAGACAAACTATAAAATTAATTTATCAAAATATGAAATACTTTTACCCAGAATATCTTATATTTCGGTTTCATTTGAAACAACTATGGATACTATGGCCGGACAATTAAAGTCTTTGGTATATAAAAAAAAGCTGTCAGCAGGTAAAATTAAACAACCTGGTCCAGGCTTTTCTGTCAACTACTAGAGTTATAGTCAACCAACAACACATTATTGACTTTTCCTTGCCACTCGGTCCAACGAACGTGAGAAAGTAAACCAACTCAACTTCAATTCAATTTCGTATTCCTCTTCATGGGTCCTTCCAGTTTAATTATTTTGACATGAAGCGTGCATCCTCTTGAAAATTTCACCAACCAACTGCACAAATGTACAGCTTAGAGTGTACTCGACTCAAATCCTCAACCCTGTATCCGTCCTGCCTGAACTTCAAAACCTGATCCGATCCACTTCTCCCATCTCGGTCCTCCAGACAGGCTACATTACGTAATACCTGTATTACGCTTACGCTGATACGACACAAAAACTAAACTTTCATAGGTAGCATTTCCTACCTGTACAATTTACACAGCCAAGGTAAGTTAGACCATCCTGGATTTCTGGAAGGGTCGAACTCTAAATTTTAAAAAGTAAAGGAAATTGCTTAAGTACGGCATCCTGATCCTTCCATCCGAATGCAGTTAAAGGGTTTCAAATACAAGTTTGTAATGAAGAGCAGCTCACTTGAAAGGCTTTTACTTTATAGATCTTCAGTACAGGGATCATCCGTTGCACCACCCGTTTTTTAAGTCAATCTCCGAGTGCTCAGGTTTGAAAATAAAAACTGAAACAGAGACACTACATAAAACTTGATATTCTAGTGTCCCGGTCTCCAAAACCAGAAAAAATCTCTCCACGCTTCAGCTTATGTAATTCTTTACTCAGAAGAATTAAAAAATACTTACTATAAAGGTGTATTCATTACTTAATGCACATTTGCTATCGATTAGAATGAAATGAAAAGGGCTCGTGTATTTGTTGGAGTTCGCTTGGGGGAAATTGAATTGAATTGAAGTGAAAAAATAAGTCGAAGGAGTTCTTTAAAGTCAACCATCCATGTCATGCAGTTCCATTAGGATCATGAATGCTCTTATTCTACCCGTGCACTCCGAACCCTACTTTAAATCTATTCATATTTTATCATTTACAGTCACAGTCATAGAATGTGAATTCATCATATACAATGCCCAGTCTGGTCTCACAAACTCATCACTTCTCATACCCATTCATTCGCAACAATCAAAATTAATGAAATAATGGAATTCAACCGCGAAACTACTCCGTAGGACGAACGGGCGAAGAGAGAAATTTAATAATGTTTCTACCATTCTACACGAACGCAATGTTCATGCGAAAATAATGTGTAATAATTTTTGCAATCAACGAAGAAATTCTTCCGCTCCATAAATTCAATTCGCACAAAATTGCCATTCGTATTCGACCGACATTGCAGTGCATTGCATTCATTCCCAGCTCGACGTCTCGCTCCAAATTATTTACGTCCTCCAAACATGCGAGAACAGCTTTAGCTTTAACTTCTTAATTGCATTTTTTCCAGTGATGGGTTACGGAAACGGAAATTCCACAAAAGCACGAATCTGAGATCTAAATTCATGACTCGGGCAGATTGTAGAATGTAGAGTTCCAGAGTCCAAAGAAAGAATACAAATACTGCTACCACTCCTCTTCATGTCAGATTGTCAGAAAGCACAAGTTTTTCACACTAAAATCAAAAGCACAGCACAAGTCAAATGGGACAAGGACTCAAAAGTAGTCATAGGAAGAAAAACTTGAGGAAGGGTGTGATGAATTTGATTGCGGCTTTTACTTTAGGGACCACCAAAATGCAGTAGACTGCACAAGCAAAAAACGATCGATCTCGCTCGACTAGACAATAAAGCCCGCATTATGATCCGAGAGAACCAACTTTCCTTAGCGGTTTGGATTCGCGAAAAGTAAAACCAGGGTCGGTATAGCAGAGCAGAATGGGTTTGGCGGTTGGTTTGGTGTAAGGGTTCCCCTTCCTTGCTAGCCCGGATCGATGGCAAAGGCAAAGATGGCAAAAATTTCGCAATACTTCCTCCAACCCACAGACAGAATGAGAATCATGTAATAGAATCAAGTTGGCCTTACTGAACGAACGCGAATGTCTTTTCTCACAGACTTTTTACTTACTTATTCATATAATATTTCAAGAAGAGCTCAGCTCAACCTTAAACCAGCTTACAACGTCTACTTTTATGACCATATGCATTTGGCCGTCGCTCTAGTCGTATGGTTATTTCATTCCTAAGCTGACGTGAGCTGAATTTTCTCTTTTACTCTCACTGTTTTCCTTTCAAGCGAGAAAGCGTACTTTAAAATAATCAATTTATATTATAAATGAACGCTTAACGGTCCCCAGGGTTTTCAGAGTTTTCAGGCGTACCTGTCCAATTTGGCTGGCATGTGCCACTTTTCGCGAAAACCCAAGGTTGCTCTTGTTGTGTTTATCTGAACATCTATTCTTGTCGAATATTGTGGGTTGCGTCTCTTAATTTTAACGTTACGTCACAACGAGTTACACAAAGTATTCGCTATGCCATGGCCATGGGCAAACAGATGAGAGATGCAGCCGTACGATGTAGGATAATTCACAAAGACAAGCCGGGTACTAGCAACCAGCATGTAATAATGAGATTACAACTTCTACATGCTCATGAGTGATGAGTTCATGAACCCGTCCCGAGACTCCTTAGAGCAGAAGAAAGCAAATTGAAAGGAATTGACTCGTCTTGTCTGGACAATCTTGTGGCTTTGATCAACTGTCAATGTTAACATGGGAGAAGACAATTGCATTACAAGGAAGAAACGCTGGCCGACAAATGTTGACAATGACTTGACGAGGAAAAAGAAAAAATCTGGATAGACTCAGCAAAACAGACTGGAGACAAAAACACAAGTACAGTTAGTACAGCCACGGATTTGTTGCCATTCCCTGCACGGTTCGTTCAAATCGACAAGACTGATTAAAAAATGAATCAGAGAATGATGACTAACGCTAGGTTTAGACTTTTATGCGTATGTTCTGCTTATGTTCTGCGTATGTTTCATTTATCGTGCTCTTACTCCGGT